>QRFJ01005853.1:0-14350 GCA_006176705.1 Cocos nucifera
CTTCTAGCTTTCAGTCGCCTTTCTTTGATCTGGATCGCACCAACCAAGTCCAAAACACTTTTGGACGTGGAGAGGAGAGGGAGAAGGTGGGTTTGGCATGGAGGAAGAGGGGAGAGGCAGCCTTGGGGCATGGGAATTTTAATTCTCAATTCAATCATAAATTGAGTTGGGCGCAGGGTCTTATTTATAGACTATCTGTGATCCAACTCCTCTTCTTCCCAACCAATCACAACCCTTTGTGAAATCAGATCTAAATCTGATTGGTGGGAATAGAGTCCCCTGGATTCCTCCTTAGAGGGTGCCTAAGACCAGTCAAAGTTGGTTCTTAGGAGAACTCTAATTGGAATCCAAAAAGGAGATGGAGTCCCTGTCCAACAAGGGACTCCTAGGCGCCTCCAACTTGGGCACACGCCAAGGGTGGCGTGCGCCCTCCTCCTTGCCAGGTTCTGGCAGGGGACAGGCCCCCACCAGCTCTCCAATAGGTGCATGACATGTGGTCAAGAAGTCAAAGTGTCAATGGTCAACATTTGACCAGTCAAAGGTAGACTTTTGACCAAAGTCAAAGAACAAGAAATGGCAGGTGACCAAAAATGGCAGGTAATGTCTTACAAAATAAGACAACCTTTTCTAACTTGGACAACCTCCAGTCAGACCATATGAAGGCCTCTGATTGAGCACAAACTCCTTTGGCTCAGTCAGGACAACTTATTTATGATAGCAAAAGAAGAACGTTAGGTTCAATCGAGTGCTAGCACGATTTTCCTTGAACCTAATTGAATCTCATTCAGATCAATTGAACTAGATCAGTTCAATTGATGATCACCAGATTCAAACCCTTATTTGTGTGACCCAGTTAGGTTCAGTTCTGTATGGTAATGGGATATGTCATGATCTCTATCATCGACATCATCGAAACTCCTTTCGATGGATCAGAACTCTTCTGATTCGAACAGCTAGAATGATCGATCATCTAAATCATTCTAATTGCTCCCAAAATCCACCAGTGACACCTAGCAGTATATGGTGGCAACCCATCAGAGCTGAATGCGAACCTCTTGGTGCAGCTACCTGTGTGATTAAGTTCTTCTATCTTGAGCCCCGATCAGATTAGGGTTAAGGTGAACTCGTCAAACCCTAGTCTCTGTCATATGATGTAATCATTCGATTCAAGTCCAATGTGAAAATCTAAATAGAAACTCTTTCTATTATTTCACTCTGCCATGGCCATGGGACTTCTGGACTTGATTCTCATGATCATCATAGGGCTGCTCCTCTACCACCGAGGTAGATAGATTCCATCTTGATGCAATCCAGTTCCTACAATGAACATGCTATAGCCAACATACACCTCAGGAGGGTTCCATATGGCTAGGAGACCGAGTAATGGTGTAGTCAAACTATAACACCCTCAAGGTGAACTGCCGATGCACCTCAGGTCAAAGAACCAGACACACCTACTGCAGCATCGAGTCAGTCATTGACGAGAAGGTAGACTTCCTAATGACTACTCGAGGTGGTCACGCTCAGTGCCCTCGTTCTCTAACGAGTATCTGTACTCTCGCTCCGGTGTCTCTACACCGTAGACTCAAGACTCATCTACTAAAAAGAAGCGATTGTACACCAACCTTTCGGATCAATCACCATCCTCGTGATGATCCTATGGTCGGGAGCATTTTATGAGTTAATAATGATTATTCATGTCTTAAATTTTCAACTCTTGAACATATGAATTATCATTACCATTAACTCAAAAGATGTATCACAGACACTAAATACACATATGTGATAGAAAATAATCCATTTTATTGATTATAGTCAAAATTATAATTTTGCTCCTGGAAGTGTATTACAAGTGTCAGCCAATTCTAGCTTCTAGGGCATATATATCTAACACGGGGCTCAAGATAGAAGAACTTAATCACATAAGTAGCTGCACCAAGAGGTTTATTTTCAATTTTGATGGGTTGCCACCATATACTGCTAGGTGTCACTGGTGGATTTTGGGAGCAATTAGAATGATTTAGATGATCGATCATTCTAGCTGTTCGAATCAGAAGAGTTCTGATCCATCGAAAGGAGTTTCGATGATGTCGATGATAGAGATCATGACATATCCCATTACCATACAGAACTGAACCTAACTGGGTCACACAAACAAGGGTTTGAATCTGGTGATCATCAATTGAACTGATCTAGTTCAATTGATCTGAATGAGATTCAATTAGGTTCAAGGAAAATCGTGCTAGCACTCGATTGAACCTAACGTTCTTCTTTACTATCATAAATAAGTTGTCTCTGACTGAGCCAAAGGAGTTTGTGCTCAATCAGAGAGGCCTTCACATATGGTCTGACTGGAGGTTGTCCAAGTCAGAAAAGGTTGTCTTATTTTGTATTTGAGACATTACCTGCCATTTTTGGTCACCTGCCATTTCTTGTTCTTTGACTTTGGTCAAAGTCTAGTTGACCTTTGACCCTTGGACACTTTCTTTTGACCACATGTGTCATGCACCTATTGGAGAGCTGGTTGGGGCCTGTCCCCCTACCTTTTGGCAGAGGAGGAGGGCGCACGCCTAGGTGGCGTGCACCCCAAGTGGAGGCGCCTAGGAGTCCCTAGGAGGGACTCCAGGTTCCTTTTGGATTCCAATTAGATGACCCCTAAGCCATTGGACTTTGACCAGTCTTAGGTCCTCTAAGGACTGGAATCTTGGGGCTCCTCTAAGGAGGAATCCAGGGGATCTCTATTCCCACCAATCAGATTTAGATCTGATTTCACAAAGGGTTGTGATTGGTTGAGAGAAGAGGAGTTGGATCACAGCTAGGTCTATAAATAAGACCCCTGCGCCCAACTTTTTGTGAGTTCAATTAGCCACACCCCAAGGCTGCCCTCTCCCCTCCTTCTCCATGCCATCTTCTCTCCTCTCTCTCCTCTCCACGTCCAAAAAGTTTTGGGACTTTGGTTGGTGCGATTCAGATCAAGAAAAGGCGATCAAAAGCAAGAAGGCTGCGCTGCTGCAAAGGACGACTGCTGATCTTCAAAAGAGTTTTGAAGATCCTCCAGATCAGATCCAGATCTGATTTTTGGAGGTGTGATAGAGAAGAAGAGGATCTCCAGATCCAAGCCCTGAGTGGATACCGGTAGAGGCCAGGCGCTTGCGTGGCTAGATCCAGAACCTTCCGCTGCAATCACAGGATCATCAACAGGGTAATAGGATTACCCAAATCAGGTAAATTAAATTTGATTTAATTTATCTTAATTTTATTTTATTTATTAAAATAATAAGAATTAGATCTAAAAATATCAAGATCTGATTTGAGATCAAGAGAAAAATTTTTGAAATATATCTCTTGATCTGATCAGATCTGAACGAACCTGGACCGGAAATCAGGATTTTCCTTCAACTGGTATCAGAGCCATGGTTCTAAAATTTATTTAGATCTAATTTTAAATTTTATTTTAATTAAAAAATAAGTGATTTTCAGATGTCACATGAGATGTGATCAGATCTGAAATCAAAAAATTAAAATTAAATTAATTTGGATCTAAGATTATGAAGATATGCATGACTAGTTCTAGAATAGAATAGTTCTATAGAATAGTCTTGCATGTCTTTTGATTTAATCTGATTAAATCATATTTTAGATCTTTTATTTACTATTTTTTGATATTATAAGTGTTATAATAACATCTAAAAAATAGCAAATAA
This sequence comes from Cocos nucifera, assembly GCA_006176705.1. NCBI lineage: Eukaryota > Viridiplantae > Streptophyta > Magnoliopsida > Arecales > Arecaceae > Cocos > Cocos nucifera. Next base: position 3,705 of record QRFJ01005853.1, read on the forward strand.
AAATTATTTAATTTTAAATATCATATGAGATATGATTGATGCATGTCTAGACTAGTTGTAGAATAGTTCTACATAATTATTGTCTAGATTAGAATTTATTTTGATTAGATCAATTTAAATCTAATTTTTTAGATTATTATGAGATAATTTAGATCTGAAAATATGCATGATTTGATACATGAGATGTATGCAAAATATGCCATGATTAGATCTAATTTGTATATGAGATATATGATATAGATCTAAAACTGTTTTGTAGTATTGACATGTTCCTGATTAAGGCGTTCCTCTTGGCCGTCCGGTCATAAGAACGAAGAAGGGTTTAAAGGCCCTCTCTTCCCATTCGATGGGGTGTTCTTATGATGTGTAGGGGTGCTGCGTGTTCGTCCTTAATCAGAAACCCAAAACTTACTTTCTGCAAAACCCTAGATCCTGAAACCCTAGGATTTATTGTGCATATTTTGTTTATGAACCCTACTTAATTAAGAATTAAGTTTATGGAAATATTAATTAGGTCTAAAATTGAGAATTTTCAGATCTAAGACATATTCATAATACTGGGTTCGGGCTTGGGTAGCTCAATTAGGTCTAAGCGGTTGATCAAACCGAATCAAGAGTTGGTTAGATGGGATCAACAATGCTTAAATTGACCAGCCTAATAGGATTAAGTCTGGGTCAAGATCGAGTCACGATCAAGCAAGACCTAATTAGGCTCAGAGGTTAGAGTCTGGATTGTAGGCTAACCCAATTGGTTCTGACTCAACAATTTGGTGTCTAAGGTAAGTTTGGCACATACGACCGACTGGTTTTTAATTGGAAGCTACTCGACCTGAATGCGTTCTTGTACGAGTTAATGGCATATTCCTTCCACCGGTCTCACTTACCTGGCCATATCTGTTGACACAGTTCTGATCTGAGGTGGTCAATAATCCGAGCTAACCCATGCCACTAGGTTAGTCATAATTGTTATGACTAAGCCAAGTCTAGTTTAATGAGACCTGAATCAATTCTCCCTAAGAAAAGATTAAGTCTGAGGTCTTCCACCATTGTAGATGTGCGGGCCCTTCCCGGGGTTGATTGTTCTCGGCTGGATACAGTGGCTCAGTTGCACCGGGAAGATGCAACCATGTCTATTAGGCATTGGATGCTATGGGCTGGAGGATGAGTTGGGCTCAATATTTTGGATACGGTGAGAGACTCAATTAGGAACCCAGTCTATGCAAATGGTGGGTCTGACTTAACTAAGGAGTGGATCAATATTCCGGATACGGTGAGATTCATGAATTAGAGACCAAGTTTGGGTGCACCATGATTAGAGAATCATTGAACAAGAGTTGTTCACTCATTGGCTAACCCATCACCAATAACTGTTAGGTGAGGTGATGAGTCAGTTGGTGAGACCGCACCACCCACTAGAAATCATTAATCATGGAGATTTTCGCATCTCTACAGAGGGAGTGTAGGGATCCGAGAAAATAGTGGGAGCTAATTTGTTTAAAAATAAAATCCCTAAATAAATTGGTCAAGTCAAAATTACAGTATCTAACTAGAATCTTTGACTCTCTACAGGAAAAATGTCTGCGTCCAACCCATTGGCACGTATCCTGGACACACATAGACTGACTGGACCCAATTATAAAGATTGGCTCAGGAACTACAAAATTATTTTGGGTTCAGAGAAGTTAACCCATGTTTTGGACCAGGACCCTCCCACCTTACCAGCTCGTCCATCCACTGAACAGAGAGCGTCTCTGGAAAAATGGATTGACGAAGATAATAAGGCCAGATATTACATGTTGGGCTCGATGTCTGATGAGCTCCAGCGCCAACATGAAGATATCGGGACTGCTCGCCAAATGTTGGCTCACCTGCAGGAGATGTTTGGTGAACAGAGTCGCGCAGCCAAATATCAAGTCACGAAATGACTTTTTAAGGCTAAGATGCGTGATGGGCAGTCAGTCCAAGATCACTGTCTGACAATGATCAAGGACATGGAAGAGCTTGAGAAGCTCGGTGTGAAGTTGGACTTGGATCTGCAGAACGATATTATTCTGCAATCCTTGACTGATGCATATGGGCAATTCATCATGAATTACCACATGCATAAACTTCAAAATTCCTTGGCCGAGTTAATGAATATGCTGGTTACCGCTGAGCTTTCTATGAAAGGTTCTAAAGGCTCAGTTCTTGCTATGGAACGGACTTCTTCCAAAAGAAAGTCTTATGGAAAGAAAAAGAAGTCTGTGAAAAAGCAAGAAGGATGAAGAAGGAAGGCAGAACCGAAGAAAAAGGCCGATGGCAAAGGAAAGTGTTTCCATTGCAACAGCGACGGCCATTGGAAGCGGAACTGCCCTACTTACCTGGCCACCCTGAAGAACAAGAAGGAAGGTCCTTCTGGAGGTATGCTCGTTATTGAGTCTAACCTTACGGTTTCTTCTGCATCCAGTTGGGTGCTTGACTCTGGTTCTAGTGCTCATCTGTGCACTTCTATGCAGGGTCTTGAGGATAGCAGGAGGCTGAGGGATGGAGACATGATCCTACGCATCGGTAATGGAGCAAGAGTTGCTGCAGTAGCCGTGGGAACATACCCTCTTCGATTACCATCTGGTTTAGACTTAGTTTTAAAAGACTGTTATTATGTGCCTGCAGCTAGCAGGAATTTGATTTCTGTTTCATGCTTAGCACAAGAAGGTTATGTGATCACCTTCTTTAAGGACCATTGTAACATTCTTTATGAAAGAAATAAAATTGCAAATGGTTTCCTTATTAATGGTCTTTATCAGCTACATATTGATGTACCTATTTTTAACTATCGAGCAAAACGTGAATGCCAAACGACCTAGGGATAGTCCAAACGACAGATATCTATGGCACCTGAGATTAGGTCATATAGCAGAAGATAGGATCAACAAATTGGAGAAAAATGGGCTATTGAGTCCATTGACTTTTGAGTCATATCCAACTTGTGAATCTTGTCTTCAAGGCAAAATGACTAAACTCCCTTTTGTTGGACATGGGAGAGGGCCACAGATCTCCTTGCCCTAGTACATACTGATGTGTGCGGCCCATTTGATGTGCCGGCTAGAGGCAATTTTGTCTACTTCATTACCTTTACCGATGATCTGTCTAGGTATGGGTATGTGTATCTTATGAGACACAAGTCTGAAGCTTTTGAAAAGTTCAAAGAATTCAGACATGAAGTAGAAAAACAAACTGGAAAAACCCATTAAGGTTCTTCGATCAGATCGAGGAGGTGAATACCTTAGCCGGGAATTCCTAGACTATCTTAAGGAAAATGGCATAGTCTCTCAATGGACTCCACCAGGAACACCTCAACTCAACGGGGTTTCAGAATGGAGAAATCGGACTCTATTGGATATGGTTCGATCCATGATGAGCTTCACAGACCTCCCTGATTTTCTTTGGGGACATTCATTGTTAACTTCAATTCTATCTACTGAATAGGGTTCCCTCTAAAACCGTTCCTACCACACCGTATGAGATATGGCACGGTAAGAAACCAAGTCTGAGTCATCTCAGAATTTGGGGTTGTCCGGCTCATGTCAAAAGACAACAAGCGGACAAGTTAGAGTTTAGGTCCTTTAGAGCTCGATTCATAGGATATCCTAAAGAGTCATTAGGATACTATTTCTACATTCCAGAAGACCACAATGTGATTGTGAGTCGACATGCCATCTTTCTTGAAAAATAGTTTATTCAAGATAGCGGCATTGGAAAGCAGATTAAGCTTGATGAGAAAGTCTCACAAGCAGAACGAGCTAAGGACCAAGTGGAACCAAATCAGGTTGAGCCAATAAGAACACTACCTCCTCCACCTCGTAGATCGGAAAGAGTTTTCCGTCCCCCTGAAAGATACTTAGGTATTATTTCAGAGGAAGTAGAGGAAAATGTTCCTCATAGGTAATGGTGCTCATGGTGATGATCCCAAAACCTACAACGAGGCGATATCAGATATCGACTCCGAGAAATGGCTTAGAGGCAATGCAGTCAGAAATTGACTCGATGCACTCAAACCAAGTCTGGACCTTGGTAGATCCACCAGAAGGTATAGTACCTATTGGGTGTAAATGGATCTTCAAGAGAAAGATTGGTGCAGATGGGAATGTGGAGACATTCAAGGCTAGACTGGTGGCAAAAGGTTATAGTCAACGCGAAGGCATTGACTATCAGGATACCTTTTCCCCAGTAGCTATGCTAAAATCCATCCGCACATTGCTTGCCTGTTGCAGCCTATTTCGATTATGAAATATGGCAAATGGACGTGAAAACGGCATTCTTAAATGGATATCTTGAGGAAGATATCTATATGGAAAGCCGCTAGGTTTCACATCCAGTGATACTGATCACAAGGTTTGCAAGCTGCAAAGGTCCATATATGGACTTAAGATGGCATCTGGATCATCATGAAATGTGTTTTTCATGTCAATGACATCCTCCGAATGCATGAAAGAGATAGGAATTCTTCTAGGTGAAGTATTCATCATATAGGATGCTAGGACTTTCACAGAAGATGTACCAGGTTTAGTAGAAAACTCACCCTTCAGAAGCATCTCATGAGCAAGATCCCTTAGCAATAGGGAGCCTCATGTATGCCATGCTATGTACACGACCTGATATAGCCCATGCTGTGAGTGTCACAAGCAGATATCAGTCAAATCCAGGTGAAGAACACTAGACTTCTGTGAAATGTATCCTTAAGTACTTGAGAAGAACTAAGGAATGATTGAATTTGGATCAGATGATGTCATAAAAAATGGATGCTGTCAGCTGGAAGAGTTCCAAGCAAACTGTGATAGCAGATTCCACCATGGAAGCAGAATATATAGCTGCATCAGAGGCTGCAAAGGAAGCATTCTGGTACAAGAAGTTTGCTGCAGAAATTGGAGTAATGCCATCAGATGCCATTCCTCTATACTGCGACAACAATGGCGCCATAGCCCTTGCTAAGGAGCCGAGGTCTCACCAGAAGTCCAAGCACATTGAGCGGCGATATCATCTCATCCGCGATTACCTTGAGAAAGGTTACGTTGAGGTCAAGAGAGTCAACTCCACAGATAATGTGGCAGACCCACTTACAAAGCCGTTGGGCCAGCAGAAGATCGAAGCCCACCTTGAGAAGATGGGACTTAGACTTGTAGCCAATTGGCTTTAGGACAAGTGGGAGATTGTTAGATATATGTGCCCTAGAAGCCAGAATTGGCTGACACTTGTAATACACTTCTAGGGGCAAAATTATAATTTTGACTAATAATCAATAAAATGGGTTATTTTCTATCACATATGTGTATTTAGTGTCTGTGATACATCCTTTGAGTTAATGGTAATGATAATTCATATTTTCAAGAGTTGAAAATTTAAGACATGAATAATCATTATTAACTCATAAAATGCTCCCGACCATAGGATCATCACGAGGATGGTGATTGATCCGGAAGGTTGGTGTACAATCGCTTCTCTTTAGTAGATGAGTCTTGAGTCTACGGTGTGGAGACACCGGAGCGAGAGTACAGGTACTCGTTAGAGAACGAGGGCACTGAGCGTGACCACCTCGAGTAGTCATTAGGGAGTCTACCTTCTCGTCAATGACTGACTCGATGCTGCAGTAGTGTGTCTGGTTCTTTGACCTGAGATGCATCGGCAGTTCACCTTGAGGGTGTTATAGTTTGACTACACCATTACTCGGTCTCCTAGCCATATGGAACCCTGAGGTGTATGTTGGCTATAGCATGTTCATTGTAGGAACTGGATTGCATCAAGATGGAATCTATCTACCTCGGTGGTAGAGGAGCAGCCCTATGATGATCATGAGAATCAAGTCCAGAAGCCCATGGCCATGGCAGAGTGAAATAATAGAAAGAGTTTCTATTTAGATTTTCACATTGGACTCGAATCGAATGATTACATCATATGACAGAGACTAGGGTTTGACGAGTTCACCTTAACCCTAATCTGATCGGGGCTCAAGATAGAAGAACTTAATCACACAGGTAGCTGCACCAAGAGGTTCGCATTCAGCTCTGATGGGTTGCCACCATATACTGCTAGGTGTCACTGGTGGATTTTGGGAGCAATTAGAATGATTTAGATGATCGATCATTCTAGCTGTTCGAATCAGAAGAGTTCTGATCCATCGAAAGGAGTTTCGATGATGTCGATGATAGAGATCATGACATATCCCATTACCATACAGAACTGAACCTAACTGGGTCACACAAACAAGGGTTTGAATCTGGTGATCATCAATTGAACTGATCTAGTTCAATTGATCTGAATGAGATTCAATTAGGTTCAAGGAAATCGTGCTAGCACTCGATTGAACCTAACGTTCTTCTTTTACTATCATAAATAAGTTGTCCTGACTGAGCCAAAGGAGTTTGTGCTCAATCAGAGGCCTTCATATGGTCTGACTGGAGGTTGTCCAAGTCAGAAAAGGTTGTCTTATTTTGTAAGACATTACCTGCCATTTTTGGTCACCTGCCATTTCTTGTTCTTTGACTTTGGTCAAAAGTCTACCTTTGACTGGTCAAACGTTGACCATTGACACTTTGACTTTTGACCACATGTCATGCACCTATTGGAGAGCTGGTGGGGGCCTGTCCCCCTGCCAGAACCTGGCAAGGAGAAGGGCGCACGCCAAGGGTGGCGTGAGCCCAAGTTGGAGGCGCCTAGGAGTCCTTGTTGGACAAGGACTCCATCTCCCTTTTTGGATTCCAATTAGAGTTCTACTAAGAATCCAACTTTGACTGGTCTTAGGCGCCCTCTAAGGAGGAATCCAGGGGTCTCTATTCCCACCAATCAGATTTAGATCTGATTTCACAAAGGGTTGTGATTGGTTGGGAGGAAGAGGAGTTGGATCACAAGCTTAGTCTATAAATAAGACCCTGCGCCCAACCCAATTCTAATTGGAAGTGATTGAAAGAATCACAATTCCCATGCCCCAAGGCTGCCTCTCCCCTCCTTCCTCCATGCCATAGTCTCTTCTCCCCTTGCTCTCCACGTCCAAAAGGAGTTTTGGACTTTTGGTTGGTGCGATTCAGATCAAAGAAAGGCGATCAAAAGCAAGAAGGCTGCGCTGCTGCAAAAGGACGACTGCAGATCTTCAAAAGGAGTTTTGAAGATCCTCCAGATCAGATCCAGATCTGATTTTTGGAGGTGTGATAGAGAAGAAGAGGATCTCCAGATCCAACCCGAGTGGATACCGGTAGAGGCCAGGCGCTTGCGTGGCTAAGATCCAGAACCTTCCGCTGCAATCAGGATCATCAACAGGGTAATAGGATTACCCAAATCAGGTAAATTAAATTTGATTTAATTTATCTTATTTTATTTTATTTATTAAAATAATAAGAATCAGATCTGAAACATATCAAGATCTGATTAGATCAAGAAAAAAATTTTTGAAATATATCTCTTGATCTGATCAGATCTGAACGAACCTGGACCGGAAAAATCAGGATTTTCTTAATCCCTCTTCCCCCCCTTCTTGCATGTTTTTGATTTAATCTGATTAAATCATATTTTAGATCTTTTATTTACTATTTTTTGATATTATAAGTGTTATAATAACATCTAAAAAATAGCAAATAAAAATTATTTAATTTTAAATATCATATGAGATATGATTGATGCATGTCTAGACTAGTTGTAGAATAGTTCTACATAATTATCTAGATTAGAATTTATTTTGATTAGATCAATTTAAATCTAATTTTTTAGATTATTATGAGATAATTTAGATCTAAAAATATGCATGATTTGATACATGAGATGTATGCAAAATATGCCATGATTAGATCTAATTTGTATATGAGATATATGATATAGATCTAAAACTGTTTTGTAGTATTGCATGTTCCTGATTAAGGCGTTCCTCTTGGCCGTCCGGTCATAAGAATGAAGAAGGGTTTAAAGGCCCTCTCTTTCCATTCGATGGGGTGTTCTTATGATGTGTAGGGGTGCTGCGTGTTCGTCCTTAATCAGAAACCCAAAACTTACTTTCTGCAAAACCCTAGATCCTGAAACCCTAGGATTTATTGTGCATATTTTGTTTATGAACCCTACTTAATTAAGAATTAAGTTTATGGAATATTAATTAGGTCTAAAATTGAGAATTTTCAGATCTAAGACATATTCATAATACTGGGTTCGGGCTTGGGTAGCTCAATTAGGTCTAAGCGGTTGATCAAACCGAATCAAGAGTTGGTTAGATGGGATCAACAATGCTTAAATTGACCAGCCTAATAGGATTAAGTCTGGGTCAAGATCGAGTCACGATCAAGCAAGACCTAATTAGGCTCAGAGGTTAGAGTCTGGATTGTAGGCTAACCCAATTGGTTCTGACTCAACAATTTGGTGTCTAAGGTAAGTTTGGCACATACGACCGACTGGTTTTTAATTGGAAGCTACTCGACCTGAATGCGTTCTTGTACGAGTTAATGGCATATTCCTTCCACCGGTCTCACTTACCTGGCCATATCTGTTGACACAGTTCTGATCTGAGGTGGTCAATAATCCGAGCTAACCCATGCCACTAGGTTAGTCATAATTGTTATGACTAAGCCAAGTCTAGTTTAATGAGACCTGAATCAATTCTCCCTAAGAAAAGATTAAGTCTGAGGTCTTCCACCATTGTAGATGTGCGGGCCCTTCCCGGGGTTGATTGTTCTCGGCTGGATACAGTGGCTCAGTTGCACCGGAAAGATGCAACCATGTCTATTAGGCATTGGATGCTATGGGCTGGAGGATGAGTTGGGCTCAATATTCTGGATACGGTGAGAGACTCAATTAGGAACCCAGTCTATGCAAATGGTGGGTCTGACTTAACTAAGGAGTGGATCAATATTCCGGATACGGTGAGATTCATGAATTAGAGACCAAGTTTGGGTGCACCATGATTAGAGAATCATTGAACAAGAGTTGTTCACTCATTGGCTAACCCATCACCAATAACTGTTAGGTGAGGTGATGAGTCAGTTGGTGAGACCGCACCACCCACTAGAAATCATTAATCATGGAGATTTTCGCATCTCTACAGAGGGAGTGTAGGGATCCGAGAAAATAGTGGGAGCTAATTTGTTTAAAAATAAAATCCCTAAATAAATTGGTCAAGTCAAAATTACAGTATCTAACTAGAATCTTTGACTCTCTATAGGAAAAATGTCTGCGTCCAACCCATTGGCACGTATCCTGGACACACATAGACTGACTGGACCCAATTATAAAGATTGGCTCAGGAACTACAAAATTAGTTTTGGGTTCAGAGAAGTTAACCCATGTTTTGGACCAGGACCCTCCCACCTTACCAGCCCGTCCATCCATTGAACAGAGAGCGTCTCTGGAAAAATGGATTAGACGAAGATAATAAGGCCAGATATTACATGTTGGGCTCGATGTCTGATGAGCTCCAGCGCCAACATGAAGATATCGGGACTGCTCGCCAAATGTTGGCTCACCTGCAGGAGATGTTTGGTGAACAGAGTCGCGCAGCCAAATATCAAGTCACAAAATGACTTTTTAAGGCTAAGATGCGTGATGGGCAGTCAGTCCAAGATCACTGTCTGACAATGATCAAGGACATGGAAGAGCTTGAGAAGCTCGGTGTGAAGTTGGACTTGGATCTGCAGAACGATATTATTCTGCAATCCTTGACTGATGCATATGGGCAATTCATCATGAATTACCACATGCATAAACTTCAAAATTCCTTGGCCGAATTAATGAATATGCTGGTTACCGCTGAGCTTTCTATGAAAGGTTCTAAAGGCTCAGTTCTTGCTATGGAATGGACTTCTTCCAAAAGAAAGTCTTATGGAAAGAAAAAGAAGTCTGTGAAAAAGCAAAAGGTGGAAGGATCAAAGAAGAAGAAGGCAGAAGCCGAAGAAAAAGGCCGATGTCAAAGGAAAGTGTTTCCATTGCAACAGCGACGGCCATTGGAAGCGGAACTGCCCTACTTACCTGGCCACCCTGAAGAACAAGAAGGAAGGTCCTTCTGGAGGTATGCTCGTTATTGAGTCTAACCTTACGGTTTCTTCTGCATCCAGTTGGGTGCTTGACTCTGGTTCTAGTGCTCATCTGTGCACTTCTATGCAGGGTCTTGAGGATAGCAGGAGGCTGAGGGATGGAGACATGATCCTACGCATCGGTAATGGAGCAAGAGTTGCTGCAGTAGCCGTGGGAACATACCCTCTTCGATTACCATCTGGTTTAGACTTAGTTTTGAAAGACTGTTATTATGTGCCTGCAGCTAGCAGGAATTTGATTTCTGTTTCATGCTTAGCACAAGAAGGCTATGTGATTACCTTCTTTAAGGACCATTGTAACATTCTTTATGAAAGAAATAAAATTGCAAATGGTTTCCTTATTAATGGTCTTTATCAGCTACATATTGATGTACCTATTCTAACTATCGAGCAAAACGTGAATGCCAAACGACCTAGGGATAGTCCAAACGACAGATATCTATGGCACCTGAGATTAGGTCATATAGCAGAAGATAGGATCAACAAATTGGAGAAAAATGGGCTATTGAGTCCATTGACTTTCGAGTCATATCCAACTTGTGAATCTTGTCTTCAAGGCAAAATGACTAAACTCCCTTTTGTTGGACATGGGAGAGGGCCACAGATCTC
>QRFJ01005854.1:0-37545 GCA_006176705.1 Cocos nucifera
AGAGTCAACCGTAGACAATGTGGCAGACCCACTTACAAACCGTTGGGCTTGCAGAAGATAGAAGCCCACCTTGAGAAGATGGACTAGCCATTGGCTTTAGGTAGATGAATAAGATTGTTAGATATATGCCCAAAATCCAGAAATAAGGGGCAAATATTATAATTTTGACTATATCAATAAATGGGATATGTGTATTTAGTGTCTGTTGTACTCCTTTGAGTTAATGGAAATGAAATTCATATTTTAGTTTAAGACAATGAATAATCATTGTTAACTCATATAAATGCTCCCGACCATAGGATCATCACAGGATGCTAATGATCTGGAAGTTAGTGTACAAATCGCTTCTCTTTAGTAGATGAGTCTTGAATCTATGATGTGGAGACCCTGGGTGAGAGTATAGATACTCGTTAGAGAACGAGGCACTGAGACGTGACCACCTCAGTAGTCCATTAGGGAGTCTCCTTCCATCAATGACTGACTCGATGCTGCAGTAGTTAAGTCTGTTCTTTGACTTGAGATGCATCGGCAGTTCACCTGAGGTGTTATAGTTTGACTACACCATTACTCGATCTCCTAGCCATATAGAACCTGAGTGTATGTTGCTATGACATGTTCATTGTCGGAACTAGATTGCATCAAGATGGAACTATCGTATCTCGGTGTGAAGAGGAGCAGCCCTATGATGATCATGAGAATCAAGTCCAGAAATCCATGGCCATGGTAGAGTGAAATAATAGAAAGAGTTTCTATTTAGATTTTCACAATGGACTCGAATCGAATGATTACATCATATGATAGAAACTAGGGTTTGACGAGTTCACCTTAACCCTAATCTGATCGGGGCTCAAGATAGAAGAACTTAATCACACAGGTAGCTGCACCAAGAGGTTCGCATTCAGCTCTAATGGGTTGCCACCATATACTGCTAGGTGTCACTGGTGGATTTTGGGAGCAATTAGAATGATTTAGATGATCGATCATTCTAAGCTATTCGAATCAGAAGAGTTTCTGATCCATCGAAAGGAGTTTTCGATGATGTTCGATGATAAGAGATCATGACATATCCCATTACCATATAGAACTGAACCTAACTGAGTCACACAAATAAGGGTTTGAATCTGGTGATCATCAATTGAACTGATCTAGTTCAATTGATCTGAATGAGATTCAATTAGGTTCAAGGAAATCGTGCTAGCACTCGATTGAACCTAACGTTCTTCTTTTGCTATCATAAATAAGTTGTCCTGACTGAGCCAAAGAAGTTTGTGCTCAATCAAAGGCCTTCATATGGTCTGACTGGAGGTTGTCCAAGTTAGAAAAGGTTGTCTTATTTTGTAAGACATTACCTACCATTTTTGGTCACCTACCATTTCTTATTCTTTGACTTTGGTCAAAAGTCTACCTTTGACTGGTCAAATGTTGACCATTGATACTTTGACTTTTGACCACATATCACGCACCTATTGGAGAGCTGGTGGGGGCCTGTCCCCCTGCCAGAACCTAGCAAGAAAGAGGGCGCATGCCACCCTTGGCGTGTGCCCAAGTTGGAGGCGTCTAGGAGTCCCTGTTGGATAGGGACTCCATCTCCTTTTTGGATTTCAATTAGAGTTCTCCTAAGAACCAACTTTGACTGGTCTTAGGTGCCCTCTAAGGAGGAATCCAGGGGACTCTATTCCTATCAATCAGATTTAGATCTGATTTTACAAAGAGTTATGATTGGTTGGGAAGAAGAGGAGTTGGATCACAAACAGTCTATAAATAAGACCCTGCATCCAACTCAGATTGTGATGAAGATTAAATCACAATTCCCCATGCCCTAAGGCTGCCTCTCTCCTCTTCCTCCATGCCAAACCCACCTTCTCTCTTTCCTCTCCATGTCCAAAAGAGTTTTGGAGCTTGGTTGGTGCGATCCAAATCAAAGAAAGGCGACTGAAAGCTAGAATGCTGCACTGCTGCATAGGACAACTGCTGATCTTCGAAAAGAGTTTTGAAGATCCTCCAGATCAGATCTAGATCTATTTTTTGGAGACATGATAGAGAAGAAGAGGATCTCCAAATCCAGCCTGAGTGAATACCGATAGAGGCCAGGCACTTGCATGGCTAGATCCAGAACCTTCCGCTACTTACAGGATCATCAACGGATAATAGGATTACCCACTTCAAGATAAATTAAATCTAATTTAATTTATCTAATTTTATTTTAATTTTTTAAAATAATAATAATCAGATCTGAAACATCTTAGATCTGATCTAGATCAAAGAGAAAAATTTTTGAAATATATCTCTTGATCTGATCAGATCTGAACGAACCTGATCCGAAAAATCATAATTTTTCTTCAGTTTGTGCTCACTTAGGTACCTTTACTTGGTTTGACTGGATCTTGTCCAGGTTAGAAAAGGATTGTCTTAATTTATGAGATAAATTTGAGATAACACCTGCCATTTTTCGTCACCTGCTAATTCTTGTCCTTTGACTTTGGTCAAATGTTGATCTTTGACACTTAGAAATCTACCCATGTGTCATGCACATATTGGAGAGCAGATAGGGAGTTATCCCCTTACCAGAATTTTGAAAGTTGGGAGTGCACGCCTAAGGAGGTGTGCGCCCATGGATAGGGATGCCTGGAGTCCCATACGGATGGGACTCCAGGTTGCTTCTTGGTTTCTACTTAGTTGGCCCATAACTATAGGCTTTGATCAATCTTAGGCGCCATCTAAGGATGAATTAAAGGGGCTCTCATCTAATTGGATCAGGTGATGTCATCCCATCAATCAAATTTAGATCTGATTATATGAAGCAACGTGATTGATCGGGATGATGTGGTATTGCATGGTGCAGTAAGGTCTATATAAACCCTGTCTGCACCCAACTTTAATAGAGTTCTCTCTTAGCCCATGCCCCAAGATTGTCCCTCTTCCTTCTCTATTCCATTTTTTGATCCTCTCTTTCCTCTCCATGCCCAAGAGAAGTTGGGCTTCAGTTTGGTGCGATCCAGGCAAGAAAAAGTTGATGAGAAATAAAGAAGGCAGCACTGCTGTAGAGATGACAGCAGATCTTCGAAAGGAGTTTTGAAGATCCTTCAAATTAGATTCAGATCTAATTTTTGGAGAGATGATAAAAAAGGAGAAGATCTCTAGATCTAGTCCGAGTGGATACTGATAGAGGTCAGGTGCTTGCGTGGCTAGATCTAGAACCTCAGGCAATCAACAGGATCATCAAAGGGTTATCTGATTACCCAACATTAAGGTATAAATTAAATTAGATTTAATTTATTTTTATTTTATTTATTAGATCTATAAAATTAGATCTAAAATATCTCAGATTTGATATAGATATATGAGAGAAATTTTTGAAATATCTCTCTTGATTTGATCATATCTGAACGAATCTAATCCAAAAAATCAAGATTTCTCCTTGAATTGGTATCAGAGCCAGGTTCTCAAAATTATTTAGATCTAATTTTTATTTATTTTTGATCTAAAAATTAGGTAATTTTAGATATCATATGAGATATGATTAGATCTAAAATCAAAAAAATTAAAATTAAATAAATAGATCTAAGTTCTATAATATGCATGACTAGTTGTGAAATAGAATAGTTCTATACATAGTCTTGCATAATCATGATTTATTTTGATTAAATTATAATTTTAGATCTATTTATTTTTTATTTTTTGATAATTATAGATATTATAATAAGATCTAAAAAATAAAAAATAAAATTATTTAATTTTTAGATCATATGAGATATGATGAATGCATATTTAGACTAGTTATAGAATAGTTCTATATAATTGTCTAGATTAGAATTTATTTTGATGTGATCAATTTAAGTCTAATTTTTAAATAATTATAAGATAATTTAGATCTAAAAAATATGCATGATATGATACATGAGATGTATGCAAAATATGTATTAAGTTAGATCAATATTTATATATGAGATATATGATGTAGATCTAACTAGTTTTATAGATTTATATTTCTAATGAAGGCATTCCCCTTGGCCGTCCGGTCATAAGAACAAAGTAGAGTTTAAATGCCCTCTCTTCTCATTCGATGGGGTGTTCTTATGATGTGTAGAGATGCTGCGCATTTGTCCTTAATCAGAAATCAAGAACTTACTTTCTGCAAAACCCTAGATCCTGAAATCCTAGGATTTTATTTATATATTTTATTTATGAACCCTAACTTAATTAAGAATTAAGAATATAAAATATTAATTAGGTCTAAAATTAAGAATTTCATATCTAAGATATATTCATAAAATTGGGTTCGGACTTGGGTAGCTCAATTAGGTCTAAGTGGTTGATCAAACCGAATCAAGAGTTGGTTAGATGGGATCAACAATGCTTAAATTGACCAGCCTAATAGGATTAAGTCTGGGTCAAGATCGAGTCACGTGAGTGATCGATCAAGCTAAGACCTAATTAGGCTCAGTGGTTAGAGTCTGGATTGTAGGCTAACCCGATTGATTCTGGCTCAATAATTTGGTGTCTAAGGTAAGTTTGGCAGATACGACCGACTAATTTTTAATTGGAAAGCTACTCGACTCGAATGCATTCTTGTCGAGTTAATGGCATATCCCTTCCACCGGTCTTACTTACCTGACCATATTTGTTGGCTCAATTCTGATCTGAGGTGGTCAATAATCCGAGCTAACCCATGCCACTAGGTTAGTCATAATGGTTATGACTATGTCAAGTCTAGTTTAATGAGACCTAAATCAAATCTTCCTAAGAAAAGATTAAGTCTAAGGTCTTCCACCATTGTAGATGTGCGGGCCTTTTTCAGGATTGATTATTCTCGGCTGTGATTCAGTTGTACCAAAAAGATGCAACCATGTCTATTAGGCATTGGATGCTATGGACTGGAGGATGGATTGGGCTCAATATTTCGGATACGATGAGAGATTCAATTAGGAATCCAATCTATGCAAATGGTGGGTCTGACTTAACTAAGGAATGGATCAATATTTCGGGCATGGTGAGATTCATGAATTAGAGACCTAAGTTTGGATGCACTATGATTAGAGAATCATTGAATAAGAGTTGTTCACTCATTGGCTAACCCATCACCAATAACTATTAGGTGAGGTGATGAGTCAGTTGGTGGGACCGCACCATCCATTAGAAATCATTAATCGTGGTGATTTTTGCATCTCTATAAAGAGAGTATAGAAACCCAAAAAAATAGTGGAAGCTAGTTTATTTAAAAATAAAGCCTCTAAATAAATTGGTTAAGTCTTAATTATAATATCTAACTAGAAACTTTGACTCTCTATAAGAAAATATCTGCATCCAATCCACTAGCACGAATCTTGGACACCCATAGACTGACCAGATCTAATTACAAGGATTGGCTCTAGAACTTCAAAATTATTTTGGATTTTGAGAAGTTAACTTATGTATTGGACCAGGACCCTCCCACCTTACCAGTCTGTTCATCCGCTGAATAGAGAGCGTCTCTTGAAAAATGGACGGACGAAGATAATAAGGCCAGATACTACATGTTGGACTCGATGTCTGAGGAGCTTCAGCATCAACATGAAGATATTATGACTGTCCGCCAAATGTTAGCTCACCTATAAGAGATGTTTGGTGAACAAAGTCGTGCAGCCAAGTATCAAGTCACTAAACGACTATTCAAACTAAGATGCGTGATGGGCAATCAGTCCAAGATCATTGTCTGATGATGATCAAGGACTTGGAAGAGCTTGAGAAGCTCGAAGTGAGGTTGGACTTAGATCTGTAGAATGATATAATTTTGTAATTCTTGACTGATGCATATGGGTAGTTTATCATGAACTATCATATGCATAAACTTCAAAATTTTCTGGATGAACCTATGAACATGCTGGTTACCGCTGAGCTTTCTATGAAAGATTCTAAAGGCTCAGTGCTTGCTATGGAATGGACTTCTTTCAAGAGAAAGTCTTTTGAAAAGAAGAAGTCCGTGAAAAAATAGAAGGGGGAAGGAGGAAAGAAGAAAAAAGCAGAGCTGAAAAAGAAGGTCGCTGACAAAGAAAAGTATTTCCATTGCAATAATTACGGCCATTGAAAGTGAAACTGTCCTACTTACCTAGCCACCCTGAAAAATAAGGAGGCAAGTCCTTCTGGAGGTATGCTCGTTATTGAGTCTAACCTTATGATTTCTTCTACATCTAATTGGGTGCTTGACTCTGATTCTAGTGCTCATTTGTGCACTTTTATGCAGGATCTTGAGGATAGCAAAAGGCGAGGGATGGTGAGATGATCCTGTGCATCAAAAATGGAGCAAGAGTTACTGTCATGATGGTGAAAACATACTCTCTTCGACTATCATCTGGTTTAGACTTAGTGTTAAAAGACTATTATTATGTGCCTGTAGCAAGTAGAAATTTGATTTCTATTTCTTGCCTTGCATTAGAAGGCTATGTAATTAGTTTTCTTAAGGACCATTGTAACATTCTTTATGAAAGAAATAAAATTACAAGTGGTTTTCTTATTAACAATCTTTATCAGTTACAAACTGATATATCTATTTTTAATATCGAGCAAAATGTGAATACCATGAAACGACCTAGGGATAGTCCAAATGATAGATATCTATGGCACCTAAGACTAGGTCATATAGCAGAAGAAAGGATTAACAAATTAGAGAAAATCAAGCTATTGAGTCCGTTGACTTCCGAGTCATATCCAATTTGTGAATCTTGTCTTCATGGCAAAATGACTAAGCTCCCTTTTGTAGGACATGGGAAAAGGGCCATGGATCTTCTTGCCCTAGTACATACTGATGTGTGCAGCCCATTTGATGTGCCGGCTAGAGGCAACTTTATCTACTTCATAACCTTTACCGATGATTTATTTAGGTATGGGTATGTGTATCTTATGAGACACAAGTCTGAAGCTTTTGAAAAGTTCAAGAAATTCAGACATGAAGTAGAAAAATAAATAGAAAAATCCATTAAGGTTCTTCGATCAGATCAAGGAGATGAATACCTTAGTCAAAAATTCCTGAACTATCTCAAGAAAAATGGCATAGTCTCTCAATGGACTCCACCTGGAATACCTTAACTCAATGGAATTTCAAAATGGAGGAACCAGGCTCTATTAGATATGGTCCGATCCATGATGAGCTTCATAAACCTTCCTGATTTTTTTTGGGGACATTGTTTGTTAACTGCAATATACTTATTGACTAGGGTTCCTTCTAAAACCGTTCCTACGACACCATATGAGATATGGCATGGTAAGAAACCAAGTCTAAGTCATCTCAGAATTTGGGATTGTCCAACTTATGTCAAAAGACAACAAGCGGATAAGTTAGACTTTAGGTCCTTCAGAGCTTGATTTATAGGATATCCTAAAGAGTCAATAAGATATTATTTCTACATTCCAGAAGATTACAATGTGATTGTGAGTCGACATGCCATCTTTCATAAAAAATAGTTTATTTAAGATGGTAGCATTGAAAAGTAAATCAAGCTCGATGAGAAAGTCTCACAAGAGCAACGAGCTAAGGACCAAATGAAATCAAATCATGTTAAGCTAATCCAATCACTATCTCCTCCACCTCGTAGATCAGAAAAGGTTTTCCATCCCCCTAAGAGGTACTTAGGTACTATTTTAGAGAAAGTAGAGAAAATATTCCTCATAGATAATGGGATTCATGGTGATGATCCCAAAACCTATAATGAGGCGATATTGAATATTGACTCCGAGAAATGGTTAGAGGCAATAAAGTCAGAAATTGACTCGATGCACTCAAACCAAGTCTGGACCTTGGTAGATCTACCAGAAGATATAATACCTATTGGGTATAAATGAATCTATAAGAGAAAGATTGGTGCAAATGAGAATGTGGAGACATTCAAAGCTAGATTAGTGGCAAAAGGTTATAGTCAACGTGAAGGCATTGACTATCAGGATACCTTTTTGTCAGTAGCTATACTAAAATTCATTCGCACATTGCTTACTATTGCAGCCTATTTCAATTATGAAATATGGCAAATGGACGTGAAAATTGCATTCTTAAATGGATATCTTAAGAAAGATATCTATATGGAACAGCCACTAGGTTTCACATCCAGTGATGATGATCACAAAGTATGCAAACTACAAAGGTCCATATATGGACTTAAGCAAGCATCTCGGAGCTGGAATACTTGTTTTAATGATGTGATCAAATTATTTGATTTTATCAAAAATAAAGAGGAGCCATGTATCTTTAAAAAGGTCAGTGGGAGCACTATTGTCTTCCTCATATTGTACATGGATGACATCCTTCTTATTGGGAATGATATTCTCATGTTGACTACGGTTAAAATATGGTTATCTAAAGAATTCTCCATGAAAGACCTAGGAGAAGCATCCTTTATTCTAGGAATTAAGGACTATAGAAATAGATCGAATGGGATGCTAGGACTTTCACAGAAGATGTACATAGAGAAAGTGCTAAAGTGGTTTAGCATGAAAAACTCTAAAAGTGGTTTGGTACCCTTCAAACATGGCATTCATCTTTCCAAGAAGATGTGCCCTAGCACACCTGAGGAAATAGAATGCATAAGCAAGATCCCTTATGCTTCAGTAATAGGGAGCCTCATGTATGCCATGTTATGTACACGACCTGATATAGCCCATGCTGTGAGTGTCACGAGCAGATATCAGTCAAATCCAGATGAAGAACACTAGACTTCTGTGAAATATATCCTTAAGTACTTAAGAAGAACTAAGGATATGTTGCTGATATTTGGTAATGGAGAACTCCAAGTCGAGGGGTATACAGACTCAGATTTTATGTCCGATATAGATGATCGAAAGTCAATGTCTGAAAGTCTGTTAGTGTGCAATGGCGGAGCTATCAATTGAAAAAGTTCCAAGTAGACAGTAATAGCAGATTTCACCATGGAAGCAGAATACCTCGCTGCGTCAGAAGTTGCAAAGTAGGCATTTTGGTATAAGAAGTTTGCCGCAGAGATCGGTATGATGCCATCAGATGCCATTTCTCTATACTACGATAATAATGGTGCCATAGTTCTTGCTAAGGAGTCGAGATCTCACCAAAAATTCAAGCACATCGAGCGGCGATACCACCTCATCCGCGATTACCTCGAAAAGGATTACGTCAAAGTCAAGAGAGTCGATCCCACAGATAATGCAGTGGACTCACTTACAAAGCCATTGGGCCAGCAAAAGATTGAAGCCCACCTTGAGAAGATGGGACTTAGATTTGTAGTCAATTGGCTTTAAGTCAAGTGGGAGTTTGTTAGATATGTGTGCCCTAGAAGCCAGAATTGGCTGACACTTGTAATACACTTCTAAGGGCAAAATTATAATTTTGACTATAAAAAATAAAATGGATTATTTTTTATTACAAATATATATTTAGTGTCTATAATACATTCCTTGAGTTAATGGTAATGATAATTCTTATTTTCAAAAGTTAAAAATTTAAGACTAGAATTTTCATTATTAACTCATAAAATGCTCTTAACCGTAGGATCATCATGAGGATGGTGATTGATCTGGAAGGTTGGTGTACAATCACTTTTTCATAGTAGATGAGTCTTGAGTCTATGGTGTAGAGACATCGAAGCAAGAGTACCGGTACTCTTTAGAGAACGAGGGCACTGAGCGTGACCACCTCGAGCAGTCATAAGGAAGTCTACCTTCTCATCGATGACTGACTCGAAGTTGCAGTGGTGTGTCTGGTTTTTTGACCTGAGATGCATCAGTAGTTTACCTTGAGGGTGTTATAGTTTGACTACACCATGACTCGGTCTCCTAGCCATTTAGAATCCTGAGGTGTATGTTGGTTATAACATGTTCATTATAGGAATTGGATTGCACCAAGAGAAAATCTATCTACCTCGGTGGATGAGGAGCAGCCCTATGATGATCATGAGAATCAAGTCCATAAGCCCATGGCCATGGCAGTGTAAAATAATAGAAAGAGTTTTTATTAAGGTTTTCACATCGGACTTGAATCGAATGATTAAATCATGTGATAGAAATTAGGATTTGACGGTTTACCTTAACCCTAATCTGATCGGGGCTCAAGATAGAAGAACTTAATCACACAGGTAGCTGCACCAAGAGATTTGTTTTCAGTTTTGATGGGTTGCCACCATATATTGTTAGGTGTCACTGGTGGATTTTGGGAGCAATTAGAATGATTTAGATGATCGATCATTCTAGTTGTCTGAATCAGAAGAGTTCTGATCCATCGAAAGGAGTTTCGATGATGTTGATGATAGAGATCGCGACATATTCCATTATCATACAGAATTGAACCTAACTAGGTCACACAAATAAGGGTTTAGATCTAGATATCATCAATTGGACTAATCCGGTTCAATTGATTTGAATTAGATTCAATTAGGTTCAAGGAAATCGTGCTAGCACACGATTGGGCCTAACATTCTCCTTCTATTATCATTAAAAGTTGTCTCGACTAAGCTAAATGAGTTTGTGCTCACTCAGGTACCTTTACTTGGTCTGATTGGAGCTTGTCCAGATCAGAAAAGGGTTATCTTAATTTATGAGATAAATTTGAGACAACATCTGCCATTTTTCATTACCTGCTAATTATTGTCTTTGACTTTGATCAAACATTGACCTTTGATAATTAGACATCTACCCATGTGTCATGCACTTATTGGAGAGTAGATAGGGGCTTGTCCCCTTGCTAGAATTTGGAAAGAGGGGGTGCATGCCTAGGGAGGCATGCACCCATGGGTAGGGACGCCTGGAGTTCCATACGAATGGAACTCTAGGTTGCTTCTTGGTTTCTACTTAGGTGGCCCATAACTATAGACTTTGACCAGTATTAGGCACCATCTAAGGATGAATTAGAGGAGCTCTCATCTGATTGGATCAGGTGATGCCATCCCACCAATCAGATTTAGATCTGATTGCATGAAGCAATATGATTGGCCGGGATGATGTGGCACTTCATGGTGCAGCAGGATCTATATAAACCCTATCTGCGCCCAACTTTAATAAAGTTCTCTCTTAGCCCATGTCCTAAGGCTTCCCCTCTTCCTCCTCCACATCATCTTCTGATCCTCTCTCTCCTCTCCATGCCTAAGAGAAGTTGGGCTTCAGTTTGGTGCGATCTAGGCAAGAAAAAGCTAATGAGAAAGGAAGAAGGCAACACTGCTGTAGGGATGATAGTAGAACTTTGAAAGAAGTTTTGAAGATCCTCCAAATTAGATCCAGATCTAATTTTTGGAGAGGTGATAAAGAAGAAGAAGATCTCCAGATCTAGCCCAAGTGGATACCAGTAGAGGCCAGACGCTTGTGTGGCTAGATCTAGAACCTCATGCAATCAGTAGGATCATCAAAAGATAATCTGATTATCCAACATCAAAGTATAAATTGAATTAGATTTAATTTATTTTTATTTTATTTATTAGATCTATAAAATTAAATCTAAAATATCTTAGATCTGATCTAGATACATGAAAGAAATTTTTAAAATATCTCTCTTGATCCGATCAGATCTGAACGAATCTGATCCGAAAAGCAGGATTTTTTCTTCAACTGCACCCCCATGGCGGTAGGTGACGGCAAGGAGAAGGGGAAGGGGGACCATTGCAGATGGGCCAACTAGGGGAGGCCATCATGGGCGGTCGGCGGGGAGTGTAAGGAGGTAGTCGCAGCGGGCCGACGAGGGGAGGTCATCGCGGGCGGTCTCCAAGGAGGGCAGGGGGGCCCGTCGCTGGCAATCACCGGGAAGGGGAAGATGGGTGTCAGGGGAGGTTGGGATGGGGCTAGGGGTGGGGTTCCGAGCTTATAAAGTTTTTTTTTTAAATAATCAAATAAATCACCAATAAAAGGGCACTAATTAAATTTTTAAAATTTAAATTTATGATCAATTTTTTGGTTGCAAAAAATTAAAAAAAATTATGACCAAAAAATTGATTAAAAAATTTAAAATTATTTTTTAAAAAATTTAAAATAATTTATAAAATTTTTTGATCAATTTTTTGATCTAAAAATTAATTTTTTTCAACCAAATTTTTGGTCATAATTTTTTCACCTAAAAATCAATCAAAAAATCCCAAAATTATTTTTTAATTTAAAATAATTTGAAAATTTTTTTGATTGAATTTTTGGTCAAAAAATTAATTTTTTTCAATCAATTATTCGATCATAAATGTATTTTGCAACCAAATATAATTTTTTTATTTTTCTCTGAATATGATATAATTTTAGAATTTGAAGTTTATATTTATCATTTATTATCTAAATAATTATCATTAGAGTATCATCACAAAAGATTAGCTCGATCTAATAGCCCTAGCTATGTCGATCAATAAAATTTGATTTCGACGGCCATGAACGATCATATGATGATTTGATAGATAAAGACTACCGATGGATTCAAAAATTTACAATAATAATCTTGGTTATATTTATAGCAAACTATCAAAATTTTACTTCAATCAAATATTATTATTATGGTCAATTTAGCATGAAATGATTTGGACCGTTAAATGAAAAATGAGAGATCAAAGGGCCAAATGGCATCCAATTATATGGCAATTTTTTAGATAAATAATTTTTGCAACTACTTTGATCGTTTGTATGGTAGTGATCGTAAAATTCAAACCGTGCATATATGAATGATCTAAAACTATGTTTCTTGATACTCATTCTTAAAGTCATTAGGTAACTATACATGTGCTTTTGTAAGATCAGCTTAACATCGATGGTTCATATATAGATAGTTTAGATTTTACAATCATCACCGTATAAATGATTAAAGTAGTAGCAAAGATCATTTATTAAAAAAATTATCTTAAATCAGATGTCGTTTAGCCTTTTGATCACTCATTTTTTATTTAATGATCCAAATCATCTCGCGCTAAATTGATCATGATAATGATGTCTGATTGAAGTAAAATTTTGATAGTGTGCTATAAATAATATCAAAATTATTGTTATAAATTTTTGAATCCATCGGTGGCCTCTATCTATCAGATCATCATACGGTTGTTTGTGACCATCAAAATCAAATTTTATTGATCAATATAGCTAGGGCTATTGGATTGAGTTGATTTTTTGTGATAATATACAAATGATAATTATTTAGATAATAAATAGTGTAGATATATTTTAAATTTTAAAATTATATAATTTTTAGAAAAATAAAAAAAAATTATATTTGATTGCAAAATAAATTTGTGATCAAAAATTTGATCAAAAAAATTGATTTTCAAACCAAAAAATTGATCACTAAATTCTTAAATTATTTTAAATTAAAAAAATAATTTTAAGATTTTTTGATCTATTTTTTGATCAAAAAATTTATGACCAAAAATTTGATAAAAAAATTAATTTTTTGATAAAAAATTGATCAAAATTTTTTTAAAATTATTTTAAATTTTAAAAAATAATTTTAAGCTTTTATGATTAATTTATTTTTCTACTTCAAGTTTAAATTTTTTGAACCTTTCAAAGGCTTCAGACTTATGTTGCATCAAATACACATATCCGTATCGAGATAGATCATCGGTAAAGATGATGAAGTAGACATAATTATCCCTGATTGGTACATCAAATGGGCTACATACATCAGTATGTACTAGGGCAAGTAGGTCTATGGCCCTTTCTCCATGTCCTACAAAAGGAAGTTTGGTCTTTTTGCCAAGAAGGCATGATTCACAAATCGAATATGACTCAAAAGTCAACAAACTCAATAGCTCGAATTTCTCCAATTTGTTAATCCTATCTTTAGCTATATGACCTAGCTTAAGATGAGAAAGATACCTATCATTTAGACTATTCCTAGGTCGCTTTGATCCTATGGCATTCATATTTTGCTCGATATAAATAATAGATAAATCAATATGTAACCAATAGAGATCATTTATAAGAAAATCACTTGCAATTTTATTTCTTTCATAAAGAATATTATAATAGTCCTTTAAAAAATTAATTACATAGCCTTTTTGTGCTAAACATGAAATAGAAACCAAATTTCTTCTTGCTGTAGGCACATAAAAATAATCTCTAAGAATTAGATCTAATCCTGATGGTAGTCAAAGAGGGTAGGTTTCCATGACCACAATAGCAACTCTTGCTCCATTTTCGATACATAGGATCATCTCACCATCCTTCAGCCTTCTACTATCCTCAAGATCCTGCATAGAAGTGCACAAGTGAGCACTAGAACTAGAGTCAAGCACCCAACTGGATGCAGAAAAAATCATAAGGTTAGATTCTATAACGAGTATACCTCCAGAAGGACCTACCTCTTTCTTGTTCTTTAGGTTGGACAGGTAAAGAGGGCAGTCCTGCTTCTAGTGGCCATCTGTGTTGCAATAAAAATATTTTTTCTTATCAATCTTCTTCTTCAGCTCTGCCTTCTTCTTCTTCCACCTTGTACCTTCTACTTCTTCGTGGTCTTCTGCTTCTTTCCAAAAGACTTTCTCTTGAAGAAGTCCGCTCCATAGCAAGCATTGAGTCCTTTGAACCTTTTATAGATAGCTCAATAGTAACCAGCATATTTATAAGTTCAGTCAGGATATTTTAAAATTTATGCATATCGTAGTTCATGATGAACTGCCCATACGCATCAGTCGAAAATTACAGAATTATATCAATCTACAGGTCCTGATCTAACTTGACACCAAGCTTCTCAAGCTCTTCTAAGTCCTTGATCATCATCAGATAATGATCTTGGATCGACTACCCATCATGCATTTGAGCCTTAAAAAGTCTTTTAATGATTTGATATTTGGCTGTGCGACTCTATTCACTAAATAACTCTTGTAGGTGAACCAACATTTGGTGGCTAGTCTTAATGTCTTCATGTTGGCACTGGAGTTCATTAGACATCGAGCCCAACATGTAATACCTAACTTTGTTATCTTCATCCATCCATTTTTCAGAGACGCTCTTTGATTAGCGAACGATGTGCTAGTAAAGTGAAAGGATCCTGTTCCAACACATGAGTCAATTTTTCGAAACCTAAAACTATTTTAAAGTTTCAAAGCCAATCCTTGTAGTTGGGTCCAGTCAGTTTATGGGTATCCAGGATACGGGCTAGTGGATTGAATTCAGACATATTCCTGTAGAGAGTCAAAGTTTCTAATTAGATTTTATAATTAGACTTAACTAATTTATTTAGAGATTTTAATTTTAAACAAATTAGGCTTTCACTATTTACTAGGATCCCTGCACTCTCTTAGCAGAGATGCAAAAATCTCTATGATTATTAATTTCTAATGGGTGATGCGATCCCACCAACTGGCTCACCACCTTACCTAATAGTTATTGGTAATGAGTCAACCGATGAGTGGATAACTTTTTTCTAATAATTCTCTAATCATAGTGCACCCAAATCTGATCTCTAATTCATGAAGCTCATCGTGCCCCAAATATTGTTCCACTTCTTAGTTAAGTTAGACCCACCATTTGCATGAATTAGATTTTTGATTGGATCTCTTACCGTATCCAAAATATTGAGCTCAACCCATTCTCCAACTCATAGCATCTAATGCCTAATAGACATGGTTGCATCTTTTCAGTGAACTGAACCACTGTATCCAGTCGAGAATAATCAACCTTAGGAAGGATCCGCACATCTACAATGGTGGAAGATCTTAGACTTAATATTTTCTTAGAAAGATTTAATTTAGGTTTTTTTAAACTTGACTTGACTTAGTCATAACAATTATGACTAACCTAGTGGCATGGGTTGGCTTGAATTGTTAGCCATCTCAAATCAGAACTGGATCGACATAAATAGCCAAGTAAGTGAGATCGATGGAAGGGATATACCATTAACTCAACAAGAATGCATTCAGATCAAGTAGCTCTCAATTAAAAACTAGCCGATCATATCTATCAGACTTATCTTAGACACCAAATTATCGAATTAGAACCGATCGGGTTAGTCTACAATCCAGGCTCGAACTATAGAGCCAAATTAGGTCTTGACTTGATAGAGTCACATCTCAATATGATTCGATCTTGATCCAGACTTAATTTCATTAGGCTAGTCAATTCTAAGCTTTCTTTGATCCGACCTAACCAACTTTTGATTCAGTTTGATCAACCGTTAGACCTAATTGAGCTACTCAAGTCCAAACATAATTTTATGAAGATGTCTTAGATCTAAAAATTTATAATTTTTAGATCTAATTAATTTTATAATCTTAATTTTTAATTAAGTTTTGGATTCATGATCAAAAATATGTAATAAAATCCTAAGATTTTAGGATCTAGGATTTTGCAGAAAATAAATTTTGATTTTTAATTAAGGACGAACACGCAGCACCCCTACACATCATAAGAATACCCCATCAAATGAGAAGATAGGACTTTTAAATCCTACTTTATTTTTATGATCGGACGGCCAAGAAAAATATCTTAATCTGAAATATATTTTCTAAAATAAAATAAGTTAGATCTAAATCATATATCACATATACAATCAAAAATCTAATCTATACATGCCTTGCATACATCTCATGTATCGAAACTCAATCAACCATGCATGCTTTCAGATCTAAAATATCATATATTAAATCTATAAATTTTAAATTTGATCATATTAAAATAAAACTATTCTAGATAGTTTATAGAACTATTTTATAACTAATCTAAGCATGCATCTTTCATATGTTATATCAATAAATTAAAAATTAAAAATCATATTTTTTTTATTTTTTAGATCTAGTTATAATAATTATAATATAAAAAAAATAAATTAGATCTAAAATTATATTTAATCAAATTAGCAACATGATTATACTAGACCACACATAGAACTATTCTATTCCTAGTCTAGTCATGCATCTCATACATTATAGATCTAAATCATATAATTTTTAATTTTTTAATTTTAGATCTAATTATATCTAATATGATATCTAAAATCTCTTAATATTATATTATAAATAAAAATTAAATCAGATCTTAGATAGATCTGAAGAACTGCTAATGCAGCTCTGATTACTAGTTGAAAAAAAATTTAATTTTCCACCACAGGATCGTTCAGATCTGAGGTAGAATTTTTTACAAAAATTTTTACAACCTAATCAGATCTAAGAGTTATCAAATTTGATTATGATAATTTGATATTAAAAATTAAAATAAAATTAAATTAGATTTAATTTTAAGTATCCGATTGGATAATCTAGTTATCCTTCGATGATCCTAATCGTTCTTGAGGTTCTGGAAGGAGCCACGCATATGCCTAGCCTCTACCAGTATCCACTTGAGTAGAATCTGAACATCTTTTCTTTACAAATTTTTTTTTCAAAGATTAGATCTGAATCTGATCTATAGATCCTTCAAAATTATTTCTGAAGGCAGCCTATCCGTCTCACGAACACTGTCGCATAGATCCTGACTCTTGTGCCAAAAGCTTTAGACCTTCTACTTAGATTTGTGCCTAATCTTTTAGACATGTAGAAGAGAGGGAAAGAGTGGATAGAGGGGGCATGGGATATCATAGGGCTAGCTTCTTTGGGTGTGGAAAATATTTTGTGTGATGCCTTCATAATGGCATGAGAAAAGGTTTTAAAACCCAATGCCATATAAAGTCCTTCTTTGACCAAATAACTAATTTATTTTATCATTAAAATTCTAGGACTTATTTTTCATGTGAAACCACTAGATCCTATTTGGTTTTTCTGCTAAAAATGATTCAAAAAGTGGGCAACATGAGTAGGTAAGGAAGAGTCCATTGTGCCTAGGACTCTTTCCTCAAGAGTTTGATCCAAATCAAACTCTATCAAAATCTAGTCAAAATATCACCATAAATCACAATTTTTATCACACTCATAGCATGTCTCGATTCTTATCACATAACCAAAAATTAGATCAAAAAGATTTCTAGAGAATTTTCTAAAAGCATTTGATCAGGTGACCCTCAATTCTCTTAAATAGTTCAACTTTTGACCCTAGTCCAATTGCACTGGGAATGGATTTAATTTCAACAATTAATCTAACATGGACTAATTTCAAAAAGATAAAAATAAATCCATTCAAGATAAGAATGAGTCAAATCAAATTTGATTTGATTATGATGAATCAAAAAGATTATAGAAGGAGAAAGTTAGGCTCAATCGTGTGCTAGCACAATTATCTTGAACCTGATTGGATCTAATCCAAATCAATCAAATTGGGTTAGCTTAATTGATGACATCTAGATCCAAACTCTTATTTGTATGACTCAATTATGTTCAGTTTCGTATAATAATGACACATATCACGATCTCTATATCGATATCTTTGAAATACCTTTCGATGGATCAAAACTTTTTTGATTCATATAATTAGAATGATCGATCATCAAAATCATTCTAATTGCTTTTAAAATCCATCAGTGACACCTAGCAGTATATGATGGTAATCCATCAAAATTGAAAGCAAACCACTTGGTGCAGCTACCTGTGTGATTGAATTCTTCTATCTTGAGCCCCGACAGGATTAGGGTTAAGGTGAACTGATCAAATCCAACATCTGTCATATGAATTAATCATTCAATTCGAGTCCAATATGAAATCTTAATAAAAACTCTTTCTTTCATCTTCACTCTGCCATGGCAATGGGCTTAAGGACTCAATCTCATGATTATCATAGGGCTACTCCTCATCTACCGAGGTAGATAGATCCCTTATTGGTGTAATCCAATTCTTACAATGAACCTGCTATAGCCAATATATACCTCAGAATTTTAAATGACTAGGAGATCGAGTTATGGTATAGTCAAACTATAACACCCTTAAGGTAAACTACCGATGCACCATAGATTAAAAAACAAGATACACTACTACAGCATCGAGCCAGTCATTGATGAGAAGGTAGATTTTCTTATGACTACTCAAGGTGGTCATGCTCAGTGCCCTCATTCTCTAATGAGTACCTATACTCTCTTCGATGTCTCCACACCATAGACTTAAGACTCATCTATCTTAGAAAAGCGATCGTACACCAATCTTTCGGATCGATCATCATCCTTATGATGATCCTACGGTCGGGAGTAGTTTATGAGTTAATTATAAAAATTCATGTCTTAAATTTTTAACTCTTGAAAATATGAATTGTCATTATCATTAACTCAAAAGATGTATCACAGATATTTTAAATACATAATATAATAGAAAATAACTCTTTTATTAATTTATAGTCAAAATTATAAAATTATCTTTAGAAATGTATTATAAGTGTCAGCCAATCTGACTTCTAGGACACACATCTAACAAACTCCCACTTGATCTAAAACTAATTGGCTACAAATCTAAGTCCCATCTTCTCAAGATGGGCCTTGATCTTCTACTGGCTCGGTGGCTTTGTCAGTGGGTCAGTTGCATTATCTACAGTGTCGACTCTCTTGACCTTGATATATCTCTTCTCAAGGTAATCGTGGATGAGGTGGTATTGCCGCTCGATGTGCTTGAATTTTTGGTGAGACCTTAGCTCCTTAGCTAGGGCTATGGTGCCATTATTATCGCAGTATAGAGGGACGATATCTGATGGCATCACTATAAGCTCTACGGTGAACTTTTTGTACCATAATATCTTCTTTGCAGCCTCTGACGCAGCGATGTACTCTGCTTCCATGGTGGAGTCTACAATCATCATTTGCTTGGAACTCTTCTAACTGACAGTTCCACTATTACAAATAAATAGATTTTCAAATATTGACTTTCGATCATCTATGTTAGATATAAAATTTGAGTTTGTATACCCCTAGACCTGGAGTTCTCTATTACCAAAAACTAGAAACATATCCTTAGTCCTTCTCAAGTACTTAAGGATATATTTCACAGAAGTCCAGTGCTTTTCATCTGGATTCGACTGATACTTACTCGTGACACTCACGGCATGGATAATTTCAGGTCATGTACATAGCATGGCATACATGAAGCTTTCTATTACCAAAGCATAAGGGATCTTACTCATGCGTTCAATCTCCTCAGGTGTGCTAGGGCACATCTTCTTGGAGAGATGAATGCCATGTCTAAAGGATACTAAACCCCTCTTGGAGTTTTTCATGCTGAAACTCTTCAGCACCTCCTCTATGTATATTTTCTATGAGAGACCCAACATCCTATTCGGTCTATCCCTATAGATCTTAATTTTCAGAATAAACGATGCCTCTCCTAGATCTTTCATAAAGAACTCCTTAGACAATCATATTTTGATTGTGTTAATATGAAAATATTATTTTCAATAAGGAGGATGTCATCCACGTACAGTACGAGAAAGACAATAGTGCTCTCACTAATATTTTTGAAAAAATATGGCTCCTCGTCATTCTTGGTAAATCCAAATGATTTGATTACATCATTGAAACAATCATTCAAGCTCCGAGATGCTTGCTTATGTCCATATATGGATCTTTGCAGCTTGCATATCTTGTGATCATCATCACTGGATGTGAAATCTAGTGTCTGTTTCATATAGATATTTTTCTTAAGATATCCATTTAAGAATGCCATTTTCATGTTCATCTGTCATATTTCATAATCGAAATAGGCTACAACAACAAACAATATGCTGATGGATTTAAGCATGGCTACTGGTGAAAAAGTATCTTGATAGTCAATGCCTTCATGCTAACTATACTCTTTCGCTATGAGCCTTGCTTTGAATATCTCTATATTCTCATCGGCACCTATCTTTCTCTTGAAGATCCATTTACACCCAATAGATACTATACCTTCAGGTGGATCTTCTAAGGTCCAGACTTGGTTCAAGTGCATTGAGTCAATCTCTGACTTCATTGCCTCTAACCATTTCTTGGAGTCGATATCTGATATCACTTCATCATAGATTTTGGGATCATTACCATGAATCCCATTTTCTATGAGGAATATTTTCTCTGCATTTTCTAAGATAGTACCTAAGTATCTTTCAGAAGGATGGAAAATTCTACTTGATCTATAAGGTGGAGGAGGCAGTGTTTGGATTGGCTCAATCTGATTGGCTTCCATAGGTTCCTTAGCTCATTTCTCATTATAGACTTTCTCCTTAAGTCTAATCTATCTTTTGATGCCACCATCTAGAATAAACTATTTTTCAAGAAAGATGGCGTGTCGACTTACAATCATATTATGATCTTTTGGAAGATAGAAATAATATCCTAATGACTCTTTAAGATATCCAATAAATCAAGCTCTAAAGGACCTAGACTCTAATTTATCCGCCTATTGTCTCTTGACATGGGCCGGACGATTTTAAATTTTGAGATGACTCAGACTTGGTTTCTTACTATGCCATATCTCATATGGTGTGGTAGGAACGATTTTAGATAAAACTCTATTCAGTAAATATATAGCAGTCATTAGACTATGTCCCCAAAGAAACTCAGAAAGATCAGTGAAACTCATCATGGATCGAACAATATCTAATAGAGTCCAGTTTCTCTATTTTGAAACCTCGTTGAGTTGAGATGTTTCAGATGGAGTCCACTATGAGACTATGCCATTATCCTTAAAATAGTCTAGAAATTTTCAACTAAGGTATTTGCCTCCTCGATCTGATCGAAGAATTTTAATAAATATTTTTATTTATTTTTCTACTTCGAGTCTAAATTTTTTGAATCTTTCAAAGGCTTCAGACTTATGTCACATCAAATACACATACCCATATCGAAATAGATCATCGATAAAGATTATGAAGTAGACATAATTATCTCTGACCGACATATCAAATGGGCCGCATACATCAGTATATACTAAGACAAGTAGGTCTATGGCCCTTTTCTCATATCCTATAAAAGGGAGCTTGGTTATTTTGCCAAGAAGGCATGATTCATAAGTCAGATATGACTCGAAAGTCAACGGACTCAATAGCTCGAATTTCTCTAATTTGTTAACCCTATCTTCAACTATATAATCTAGCCTAAGGTGCCAAAGATACCTATCATTTAGACTATCCCTAGGTCGCTTTGATCCTATGGCATTCATATTTTGCTTGATATTAAAAATAGATGCATCAATATGTAACTGATAGCAATCATATATAAGGAAACCACTTGTAATTTTATTTCTTTCATAAAGAATATTATAATGATCCTTAAGAAAACTAATTACATAGCCTTCTTGTGCTAAACATGAAATAGAAATCAAATTTTTACTTGCTGCAAGCATATAAAAATAATCTCTAAGAATTAGATTTAATCCCAACAGTAGTCGAAGAGGATAGATTTTCATGATCACAACAGCAACTCTTGCTCCATTCTCGATATGTAAGATCATCTCACCATCCCTTAGCCTTCTGCTATCCTCAAGACCCTACATAGAAGTGCATAAGTGAGCACAAGAACCAGAGTCAAGCACCCAACTGGATGTAGAAAAAATCATAAGGTTAGATTCTATAACGAGCATACCTTCAGAAGGATCTACCTTCTTCTTGTTCTTTAGGCTGGTCAGATAAAGAGCGCAATTCTGCTTCCAGTGGCCGTTTGTGTTGTAATGAAAATATTTTTTCTTATCGGCCTTTTTCTTTAGCTCTACCTTCTTCTTCCTCCCACCTTCCATCTTCTACTTTTTTGCGATCTTCTTCTTCTTCCCAAAAAACTTTTTCTTGAAAGAAGTCCACTCTATAGCAAGCACTGAGCCCTTTTAACCTTTCATAGAGAGCTCAGTAGTAACCAGCATATTCATATGTTCAGCCAGGGTATTTTGAAGTTTATGCATATGGTAGTTCATGATGAACTATCCATACGCATCAGTCAAAAATTGTAGAATTATATCAATCTACAGGTCCTGATCTAACTTGACATCGAGCTTCTCAAGCTTTTCTAAGTTCTTGATCATCATCAGATAATGATCTTGGACTGACTATCCATCATGCATCTGAGCCTAAAAAATCTTTTAGTGACTTGATATTTGGCTGCACGACTCTGTTTACCAAACAACTCTTGTAGGTGAGCCAACATTTGGCGGCTAGTCTTAATATCTTCATGTTGGTGCTGGAGCTTATCAGACATCGAGCCCAACATGTAATACTTGGCTTTATTATCTTCATCCATCCATTTTTTTAGAGATGCTCTCTGATCAGCGAACGGACGTGCTAATAAAGTGGAAGGATCCTATTCCAACATATGAGTCAACTTCTCGAAACTCAAAACTATTTTGAAGTTCTAGAGTCAATCCTTGTAGTTGGATCTGGTCAGTTTATGGGTATCCAAGATACGGGCTAGTGAGTTGGATTCAGACATATTCTTATATAGAGTCAAAATTTCTAGTTAGATTTTGTAATTAGACTTAACCAATTTATTTAGAGATTTTATTTTTAAATAAATTAGGCTCCTACTATTTACTTAGATCTCTATACTTTCTTGGTAAAGATATAAAAATCTCTATGATTATTGATTTCTAATAGATGGTACAATTCTACCAACTGACTCACCATCTCATCTAACAGTTATTTATGATGGATTAATCGATGAGTGGATAACTCTTGTCCAATGATTCTCTAATCATGGTGCATCTAAACCTGATCTCTAATTCATGAAGCTCACCGTGCCTGAAATATTACTTCACTCCTTAGTTAAGTCAAATCCATCATTTGCATGAATTGGATTCTAGATTAGATCTCTCATCATATCCAAAATATTGAGCCCAACCCATCCTCCAACCTATAGCATCCAATGCGTAATAGAAATAGTTGCATCTTTCCGATGTAATTGAACCACTGTATCCAGCCGAGAACAATAAACTTCAGGAAGAGCCCGCACATCTATAATGATGGAAGGTCTTAGACTTAATATTTTCTTAAAAAAATTTAATTTAGGTCTCTTTAAACTTGACTGAACTTAGTCATAACAATTATGACTAACCTAGTGGCATGGGTTGGCTCGAATTATTAGCCACCTCAAATCAGAATTGGGTTGAAACAAATGGCCAGGTAAGTGAGACCGGTGGAAAGGATATGCCATTAACTCGATAAGAATGCATTTAGATCGAGTAGCTTTCAATTAAAAATCAATCTATTATATCTGTTAGACTTATCTTAGACACCAAATTATCAAATCAAAATCAATCGAATTAGCCTACAATCCAGGCTCAAACTATGGAGCCAAATTAGATCTTGACTTGATTGAGTCATATATCAATGTGATTCAATCTTGATCCAGACTTAATCCTATTAGGCTGATCAATTCTAAGCTTTTTTTAATTTCATCAAATCAACTCTTGATTCAGTTTGATCAACCGCTAGACCTAATTGGGCTATCCAAGCCCAAACCCAATTTTATGAAGATGTCTTAGATCTAAAAATTTATAATTTTTAGATCTAATTAATTTTATAATCTTAATTCTCAATTAAATTTTGGTTCATGAACAAAAATATGTAACAAAATCTTAGAATTTTAGGATCTAGGATTTTGCAAAAAATAAATTTTGATTTCTGATTAAGGACGAACGCACAGCACTCCTACACATCATAAGAACACCCCATCGAATGGATGGAGAGGACCTTTAAACTTTATTTTATTCTTATGACCAGACGGTCAAGAAAAATGTCTTAATCAAAAATATATTTTCTAAAATAAAATAAATTAGATCTAAATCATATATCACATATACAATCAAAGATCTAACCTATGCATGCCTTACATACATCTCATATATCAAAACTCAATCAACCATGCATACTTTTAGATTCGAAATATCAAATATTAAATCTAAAAATTTTAAATTTGATCACATTAAAATAACACTATTTTAGATAGTTTATAGAACTATTGTATAACTAGTCTAAGCATGCACCTTTCATATCACTTATAAATAAATTAAAATTTAAAAATAATATTTTTTTATTTTTCAAATTTAGTTTTAATAATTATAATATTAAAAAAATAAAAATATATTAAATCTAAAATTATATTTAATTAAATTAGCAATATGATTATACTAGACTATACATAGAACTATTCTATTCCTAGTCTAGTCATGCATCTCATACATTATAAATCTAAATCATATAATTTTTAATTTACTAAATTCAGATCTAATCACATCTAATATGATATCTAAAATATTTTAATATCAAATCATAAATAAAAATTAAATCAAATCTAAAATAGATTTGAAGAACTACTAACGCAGCTCTAGTATCAGTTGAAGAAAAATCTAATTTTACGCCATAGGATCGTCCAGATCTGATTAGATCTAAGGTAGAAGGATTCGAAGGAGTAGCAACTATGTTTGAGGTACAATAGCAGGCTCAATAGTACAATATTGAATGGTTGGCCTCAAGGGACTCGATTATAGAGTCAGGATCTTCTGCAGTATCAAGTGGATTTTGGTTTCAGTTGGAGCACTAGGTAAAGGTGGCTTCACCAGTGGAGATGTGATACGAGTTCAGAGTGGAGGAGTGCAGGAGGATAATATCCTAGCACCAATGTCAGAGATGCACAATTTTAGATGGAGCAGCACGTGTAGAAGGACAGGCAAAGTTCTGAGAAGACCATGTCAGGTTATGCAGCGAGT
Organism: Cocos nucifera; assembly: GCA_006176705.1. Lineage (NCBI taxonomy): Eukaryota > Viridiplantae > Streptophyta > Magnoliopsida > Arecales > Arecaceae > Cocos > Cocos nucifera. Next base: position 25,455 of record QRFJ01005854.1, read on the forward strand.
GTCGGTATAGGATTGCTACAAATTCTTCATGAAAGTCTAAGATAAATGATGCGGCTGCCAAGCAGAAGGGTGTCTACAACTCCAAGGATGGTGCATAGGTGCAAGCCAAGGATTTCAGCAGTGCAGACGATCATCCTAAAAGCCTCAAAGGGATCTCAGTAGCTGAAGAAAGATGTCAGTGGCAAGGTGTGCATAAGTGGCTATCAGGACGTGCAATGATAGTGGAATCATGCAGAAGAACATTGTCAGGTGGGCCAAGACTTTGGTGCACCAAGGTGGAGATTGTGAGATTTGGTGTGATGCTCCCAAGTCCTGAAAGACCATAGGAGGAGCTGGGGTGTTGGCTCTAGAAGACTAGGATGGATGTGAGTCCTAAGGCTAGGACGAAAGTTGTCCTAAGTGAAGACGGCATGTAGCCTTGTACGGGCTCGAGGTTCAAATGTAAGAACCTTAAGGAGGGCTTGGTAGGTGCTCCGAAAATCTGGGATACAAGATGGAGCAAAGGATCGAAGCCAAAGAAAAGAATCAGCCAAGACATGAGCTGATACACAGGCGAGCCGGCTTGGATATGTAGTCGAGCTGGCTCAGACTGAGATTGAGCCGACTTAGGGTGCAGTCGAGCCAACTGTCTCAGGCAGATAGAAATAGGATTCAGATGAGATGCAGTCAAGCCAGCTTGGCTCCTAACAGAATCGGCTCGACGGTGGCGAACAAAACTGGATGGGGTCTTCTGTTTGAGTCTTAAGGCCTGGTCTAATAAAGTCTTAAGTGGGCTAACTCATGTAAGGGTCGGAACTAGATCTAGGGAATGAGAGCATGTGAGATATATATATATGGGCTCGTGAGTGCTTTCATCTATTGGGTTAGGCATGGTTGTTTTTGGTCGGGCCTAATATCTATGTATAAATACATAGGTGAAGAAAAATATGATTTTCCACTGCAGGATCTTTCAGATCTAGTTAGATCTAAGGTAGAATTTTCTATAAAAATTTCTATGATCTAATCAGATCTAAGAGTTCTCAGATCTAATCATGATGATCTAATATTAAAAATTAAAATAAAATTAAATCAAATTTAATTTTAAGTACCTGATTGGGTAATCTAATTACCCTGCGATGATCTTGATCATTCCTGAGGTTCTGGAATGAGCCATGCATATGCCTGACCTCTACCAGTATCCACTTGGATAAGATTTGAATGTCTTCTCCTCGTGAATCTCTCCTCCAAAGATTAGATTTGAATATGATCTATAGATCCTTCAAAACTATTTCTGAAGGCAGCCTATCCATCTTACGAACACCGTCACGTAGATCCTAAATCTTATGCCAAAAGCCTTGGACCTTCTATTTAGATTTGTGCCTAATCTTTTAGGTGTGTAGAAGAGAGGAAGAGAGAGGATAGAGAGGATGTGGGATATCAGAGGGCCGCCTCCTTTGGGTGTGGAAAATATTTTGTGTGATGCCTTCATAATGGCGTGAGAAAAGGTTTAAAAACCCAATGCCATATAGAGCCCTTCTTTGATCAAATAATGAATTCATTTTATCATTGGGACTCTAGAACTTATTCTTCATGTGAAACCACCAGATCCCATTAGGTCTTGTCACCAAAAATGATTCAAAAAATGGGCGATATGAGTAGATAAGGAAGAGGGAATTGCACTTAGGACTCTTCCCTCAAGAGTTTGATCCAAATCAAACTCTATGAAAACCTATTCAAAATACCACCATAAATCACAAAATTTAGCACACCCATAGCATGTCTCGAGCCCCATCACATATACAAAAATCATATCAAAAGAATTTCTAGAGAATTTTTTAGAAGCATCTGATCAGGTGACCCTCAATTCTCTTAAACAGATCAACTTTTGACCCTAGTGCAATTGCTCTAGGAATGGATTTAATTTCAATAATTAATCTAACCTAAACTAGTTCTAGTTAGATGAAAATAAATCCATTCAAGACATAGGAATGACTCAAATCAAATTTAACTTGGTTGTGATGAATCAAAAAGATTACATAAGGAGAAAGCCAAGCTCAATCATGTGCTAGCATGATTACCTTGAACCTGATTGGATCTAATCCAAATCAATCAAACTGGGTTAGCTCAATTGATGACATATAGACCCAAATTTTTATTTGTATGATCTAGTTAGGTTTATTTCTGTATAGTAATGAGACATGTCATGATCTCTATCATTGACATCATCGAAACACCTTTCAATGGATCAGAACTTTTCTTATTCATACAATTAGAATGATTGATCATCAAAATCATTCTAATTGCTTCCAAAATCCATCAGTGACACCTAGCAATATATACTGGCATCTCATCAGAACTAAAAGTGAACCTCTCAGTGCAGCTATCTGTGTGATTGGGTTCTCCTATCTTAAGCCCTAATAGGATTAGGATTAAGATGAACTCGTCAAACCTAACATCCATCATATGAATTAATCATTCGATTCGAGTCCAATGTAAAATCCTAATAGAAACTCTTTCTATCATCTTCACTCTACCATGACCATGGGCTTAAGAACTCAATCTCATGATTATCATAGGGCTACTCCTTATCTACCGAGGTAGATAGATCTTTTATTAGTGCAATCCAATTCCTATAATGAACATGCTATAGCCAACATACACCTCAAGATTTCGAATGACTAGAAGATCAAGTTATGGTGTAGTCAAATTATAACACTCTTCAGGTGAACTATCGATGCACCTTAGATCAAAGAACCAGACACACCACTACAACATCGAGCCGATGATTAATGAGAATGTAGACTTTCTTATAACTACTCGAGATAGTCATGCTTAGTCCCCTCATTTTCTAACAAGTACCTATACTCTCGCTCCGATGTCTCCACACCATAGACTTAAGACTTATCTATCCTAAAAAAGTGATCGTACACCAACCTTCTAGATCAATCACAATCCTTATGATGATCCTACAATCGAGAGCAGTTTATGAGTTAATTATGAAAATTCATGTCTTAAATTTTTAACTCTTAAAAATATGAATTATCATTATGATTAACTCAAAGGATGTATCATAGACACTTTAAATACATACTATGATAGAAAATAATTTTTTATTAATTTATAGTCAAAATTATAAAATTATTCTTAGGAGCGTGTTACAAGTGTCAGCCAATCTAGCTTCTAGGGTACACATCTAACAAACTTCCACTTGACCTAAAGCTAATTGGCTATAAATCTAAGTTCCATCTTCTCAAGGTGGGCTTCGATCTTCTACTGGCTCAATGACTTTGTCAGTGGGTCAGTCGCATTGTCTGTAGTGTCGACTCTCTTGACCTCGACGTATCTCTTCTCAAGATAATTGCGGATGAGGTGGTATCGCCGCTTGACATGCTTGAATTTTTGATGAGACCTCAGCTCCTTAGCTAGGGCTATGGCACCATTGTTGTCACAGTATAGAGGGATGACATCTAATGGCATCACTTCGAGCTCTACAGTAAACTTTTTATACCAAAATACCTTCTTTATAGTCTCTGATGCAGCAATATACTCTGCTTCTATGATGGAGTCTACAATCATCGTTTGCTTGAAATTCTTCCAATTGATAGCTCCACCATTATAAATAAACAGACTTCCAAATGTCGACTTTCGATCATTTATGTCGGACATAAAATCTGAGTCTATGTATCCCTGGACTTGGAGTTCTCCATTATCAAAAATTAAAAACATATCCTTAGTCCTTCTCAAGTACTTAAGGATACATTTCATAGAAGTCTAGTGCTCTTTACCTAGATTCAACTAATACCTGCTCGTTATACTCACAGCATGGGCAATATCAGGTCGTGTACATAGCATGGCATACATGAGACTCTCTATTGTCGAAGCATAAGGAATCTTGCTCATGCGTTCAATCTTCTCAGGTGTGTTAGAGCACATCTTCTTGGAGAGATGAATGCCATGTCTAAATGGTACTAAACCCCTCTTGGAGCTTTTCATGCTGAACCTCTTCAGCACCTCCTCTATGTATATTTTCTATGAGAGACCCAACATCCTATTCGGTTTATCCCTATAGACCTTAATTCTTAGAATAAAGGATACCTCTCTTAGATCTTTCATAGAGAACTTCTTAGACAATCATATTTTGACTGTAGTCAACATAAAAATTATTAGATGTGTGCCCTAGAAGTCATATTGACTGTCACTTATAATACACTTCTAAGAATAATTTTATAATTTTAATTATAAATTAATAAATGGTTTATCTTCTATCATAGTGTGTATTTAAAAGTGTCTGTGATACATTCTCTGAGTTAATGATAATGACAATTCATATTTTTAAGAGTTAAAAATTTAAGATATGAATCTTCATAATTAACTCATAAACTACTCCCGACCGTAGGATCATCACGAGGATGATGATCGATCCGAAAGGTTGGTGTACGATCGCTTCTTAGGATAGACGTATCTTAAGTCTATGGTATGGAGATACCAAAGTGAGAGTACATATACTCATTAGAGAATGAGGGCACTGAGTATGACCATCTCGAGTAGTCATAAGAAAGTCTACATTCTCATCGATGATTGACTCGATGTTGCAGTGGTGTATCTGGTTCTTTGACCTGAGGTGCATCGACAGTTCACCTTGAGGGTATTATAGTTTGACTACACCATAACTTGATCTCCTAGCCATTCAAAATCCTGAGGTGTATGTTGACTATAGCATGTTCATTGTAGGAATTAGATTGCACCAATAGAAAATCTATCTACCTCGGTAGATGAAGAGTAGCCCTATGATAATCATGAGATTGAGTTCATAAGCCCATGACCATGGCAAAGTGAAGATGATAGAAAGAGTTTCTATTAGGATGTCATATTAGACTCGAATCTAATAATTAATTCATATGACAGACATTGGGTTTGACGAGTTCACCATAACCCTAATCCTATCGGAACTTAGGATAGAAGAACTCAATCACATAGGTAACTATACCGAGAGATTCACTTTCAGTTCTGATGGATTACTACTATATACTGTTAGATATTACTGATGGATTTTGAAAGCAATTAGGATAATTTTGATGATCAATCATTCTAATTGTACGAATCAGAAAAGTTCTGATCCATCGAAAGATATTTCAATGATGTCGATAATGAAGATCGTGACATATCTCAATATTATATAGAATTGAATCTAACTGGATCACATAGATAAGAGTTTAGGTCTAAATGTCATCAATTGAGCTAAGCCAATTTGATTGATTTGGATTAGATCCAATCAGGTTCAAGGTAATCGTGCTAGCACATGATTGAGCCTGACTTTCTCCTTCTAAAGTCTTTATGATTCATCACAATCAAGTTAAATTTGATTTGACTCATTCTTGTATTTTGAATGAGTTTATTTTTCATCTGACTAAAATAAGTTTAGGTCAGATTAATTATAGAAATTAAATCCATTCATAGTTAAATTGGATTAGGGTCAAAAGTTGACCTATTTGAGAGAATTGAGGATCACCTAATCAGATATTTCTAGAAAATTCTTTGGAAACCATTTTGATCTAATTTTTGGATATGTAATAGATCACGAGTTATGCATTGGGTGTACCAAATTTTGTAATTTTTGAAAGTATCTAGACTATGTTATGATAGAGTTTGATTTAGATCAAACTCTTAAGGAAAGAGTCCTAGGTGTTGTGGACTCTTCTTTATCTACTCATGCTGATACCTTTTTGAATCATTTTTGGAAAAAATAATAGATGAGATCAAGTGGTTTTTCATGGAGAATAAGTATTAGGATCCTAATGATAAAATAAATGAGTTATTTTGGTCAAAAGGGACTCTAAGTAGGTGTTGGACATAAAAGCCTTTCTCATGTCAAAGTGCATGCAATGCAAGAAAAAATTTTTCATGCCCAAAGTCTACCATCCCTAATATTTCATGCCTCCTCTATCCTCTCTCTTCTTCTGTTCTACAAGTCTAAAAGGTTAGGCACAAATCTAAGAAGAAGATCCAAGGTTTTTGGCATAATATTTAGGATCTACGCAATGGTGTTCGTGTGACGGACGGGTTGCCTTTAGAAATAGTTTTGAAGGTTCTTTGGATCAGATCTAGATCTTATTTTTAAAAAAAAGTTTATGAGAAGAAGACGTTCAGATTCTGCCCAAATGGATACTGGTAGATATCAAGCGCATGCATGGCTCCTTCTAGAATCTCAGGAATCAATAGGATCATTGTAGAGTAATTAGATTACCCAATCAGGTACTTTAAATTAAATCAATTTTAATTTTAATTTTTAATTTTTAATATTAGATCATCATGATTAAATCTGAAAACTCTTAGATCTAATCAAATTATTTAATAATTTTTTAAAAAATCTCTCTCAGATCTAATCAGATCTGCACAATCCTACGGTGGAAAATAATATTTTTTCTTCCACTGATATCAGAGCCAAGTTAGCAGTTTGACTTTATTTTTATTTATGATATGATATTAAAATATTTTAGATATCACATCAGATATGATTAGATCTAAAATTAAAAAATTAAAAATTAAATAATTTAGATCTAATATGTATGAGATGCATAACTAGACTAGGTATAGAATAGTTCTATGTGTAATCTAGTATGATCATGTATTTAATTTTATTAAACATGATTTTAGATCTATTTAATTTCTATTTTTTGATATTATAATTATTATAATCGAATCTAAAAAATAAAAAATAAAATTTTTAATTTTTGATTTATTCATATGAGATATAAAAGATTCATGCTTAGACTAGTCATAGAATAGTTCTATAAGATGTCTAAAATAGTTTTAATTTTGATATGATCAAATTTAAAATTTTATTTTTTAAATTTAATATATGATATTTTAGATCTGAAAGTATGCATATTGATGATACATGAGATGTATGCAAGACATATATTAGTTAAATCTTTTTAAATGTGATATATGATCTAACTAGTTTTATAGTAAAAAATTATATTTCTGATTGAGTTCTCCATGGTCGTCCGATCATAAGAGCAAAGTCGGATTTAAAGATCCTCTTCTTTTATTCGATGGGATGTTCTTATGGTGTGTAGGAGTGCTGCACGTTCATCCTTAATCAAAAATTAGAACTTATTTTTCTGCAAAACTCTAGATCCTGAAATTCTAGGATTTCTATTATATGTTTTGTTCATGAATCCAAAACTTAATTAAGAATTAAGATTATAAAATTAATTAGATCTAAAATTATGAACTTTTAGATATAAGATATATTCATAAAATTGGGTTCAGGCTTGGGTAGCTTAATTAGGTCTAGCGGTTGATCAAACCAAATCAAGAGTTGGTTAGGTGGAATCAAAGAAAGATTAGATTTGACCAATCTAATAGAATTAAGTTTGGATCAAGATCGAATCATATTGAGATGTGACTCGATCAAATCAAGACCTAATTTTGGCTCTGTGGTTCGAGCCTAGATTGTAGGCTAACCTAATTGATTCTGATTTGATAATTTGGTATCTAAGATAAGTTTGGCAGATATGATCGACTGATTTTTAATTGAAAGCTACTCGATCTGAATACATTCTTATTGAGTTAATGGTATATCCCTTCCATCGATCTCACTTACCTGGCCATTTATGTCGATCTAGTTCTGATTTGAGATGGCTAACAATTCTAGCCAACCCATGCCACTAGGTTAGTCATAATTATTATGACTAAGTTAAGTCAAGTTTAAAGGGATCTAAATTAAATTTTCTTAAGAAAATATTAAGTCTAAGATCTTCCACCATTGTAGATGTACGGACTCTTCCAGGGATTGATTGTTCTCAATTGAATACAGTGGTTCAGTTGCACCAGAAAGATGCAACCATGTCTATTAGGCATTAGATGCTACAGGTTGGAGGATGGGTTGGGCTCAATATTTTGGATATGGTGAGGAATCCAATCAGGAATCTAATCGATGCAAATGGTAGATCTGACTTAACTAAGGAGTGGATTAATATTCTAGACATGATGAGATTCATGAATTAGAGACCAAGTTAGGATGCACCATGATTAGAGAATCATTAGACAAGAGTTGTCCACTCATCAATTGACCCATCATCAATAACTATTAGGTGAGATGGTGAGTCAGTTGGTGGGACCGCACCATCCATAAAAAATCGATAATCATGGAGATTTTTGCATCTCTGCCAAGGAAGTATAGAGATCCAAGTAAATAGTGAAAGTCTAATTTATTTAAAAATAAAATTTTTAAATAAATTATTTAGTCTAATTATAAAATCTAACTAAAAACTTTAACTCTCTACAAAAAAATATCTGCATCAAATCCACTAGTCTGTATCCTAGACACCCACAGACTAACCAAACCCAACTATAAGGATTGGCTCTAGAACTTCAAAATTATTTTGAGTTCTAAGAAGTTAACTTATATGTTGGAATAGGATCCTCCCATCTTACCAACCCATCCATCCGCTGATTAGAGAGCATCTCTCAAGAAGTGGATAAATGAAGATAATAAAGTCAGGTATTACATGTTGGGCTCGATGTCTGATGAGCTCCAGTGCCAACATGAAGACATTAAGACTAGCCATCAAATATTGACTCACCTGCAAGAGTTATTTGATGAACAAATTCGTGCAGCCAAATATCAAATCACTAAAAGATTTTTTAAGGCTCAAATGTGTGATGGACAGTCAATCCAAGATCATTATCTAATGATGATCAAGGACTTAGAAGAGCTTGAAAAGCTTGATGTCAAGTTAGATCAAAATCTGCGGACTGACATAATTCTACAGTCCTTGACTGATGCATATAGGTAGTTTATCATGAACTACCATATGCATAAACTTCAGAATACCTTGGCTGAGCTCATGAATATGCTAGTTACTACTGAACTTTCAATGAAAAGTTCTAAAGACTCTGTACTTGCTGTGAAGCAAACTTCTTTCAAGAGAAAATCTTTTAGAAAGAAGAAGAAGTTCGTGAAGAAGCAGAAGGTGAATGGTGGAAAGAAGAAGAAGATAGAGCCAAAGAAAAAGGCCACTGATAAAGAAAAATGTTTTCATTATAACACTGACGATCACTGGAAGCGGAACTGCTAGCCTGAAGAACAAGAAGGAGGCAGATCCTTTTGGAGGTATGCTCGTTATAGAATCTAATCTTATGATTTCTTCTACATTCAGTTGGGTGCTTGACTCTGGTTCTAGTGCTCACTTGTGCACTTCTATGCAGGATCTTGAGGATAGCAGGAGGCTAAGGGATGGTGAAATGATCCTACGTATCAAAAATGGAGCAAAAATTGCTACTGTGGCCGTAGGAATCTATCCTCTATGATTATCATCAGGATTAGACTTAGTACTTAGAGACTATTTTTATGTGCCTGCAGCAAGCAGAAATTTGATTTCTGTTTCATGTTTAGCATAGGAAGGCTATGTAATTAGTTTTCTTAAGGACCATTGTAATATTCTTTATGAAAGAAATAAAATTGCAAGTAGTTTTCTTATAAATAGTCTCTATCAGTTACATATTGATATTTTCATTTTTAATATCGAGTAAAACGTGAATGCCATAGGATCAAAGCAATCTAGAGATAGTTTAAATGATAGGTATCTTTGGCACCTTAGGCTAGGTCACATAGCTGAAGATATGGTTAACAAAATGGAGAAATTTGAGCTATTGAGTTCATTAACTTTCGAGTCATATTTGATTTATGAATCATGCCTTCATGGCAAAATGACCAAACTTTCTTTTGTGGGACATGAGAAAAAAGTCATAGACCTGCTTGTCATAGTACATACTAATATATGTAGCCTATTTGATGTACCAGCTAAGGGCAATTACATCTACTTCATCATCTTTATCGATGATTTATCTCGATACGGATATGTATATTTGATGCAACACAAGTCTGAAGCTTTTGAAAAGTTTGAAGAATTCAGACTCAAAGTTGAAAAATAAATAGAAAAATTCATTAAGATTCTTCGATCAAATCGAGAAGGAGAATATCTTAGTCTGAAATTTCTAGACTATCTTAAGGAGAATGGCATAGTCTCACAATGGACTACACCTAGAATGGAGAAATTAGATCCTATTAGATATGGTTCGATCCATGATGAGCTTCACAGACCTTTCTGAGTTTGTTTGGAGATATAGTCTATTGACTGCTATATATCTATTGAATCGGGTTTCATCTAAAATCATTCCTACCATATCATATGAGATATGGCATGATAAGAAATCAAGTCTGAGTCATCTCAGAATTTAAGATTGTCCGACCCATGTCAAAAGATAACAGGCGGATAAATTAGAGTCTAGATCCTTTAGAGCTTGATTTATTGGATATCTGATAAGCATCATAAATTCATCAATAAAAATATTAATTTATTAATTAATTTATATTAATTTTTTAAGAATTATTAATCAATTTATATATAATTTTTGAAAAATTCATATTTTTATAAATTAAAAAATTAATTAAAAAATAATAAAAATTAAAAAATAAAATTTTATTATCAATAGAAAGAGCTCATTTTTTTGATCACAACAAAATAAATTTTGAGTAAAACAAAGCTAAAATGAAAAAGATATAAATTTTTAAAGATATAAAATAAATAAAAATTAAATAAAAAAGAAAACGGCTCAGCCGGCTTCGCAAGCCAAGCCACCGAGTCAAGTCAAGCCATCAAAGCCGACTCAGTCATTGAAGCCATCAGCTGGTCTATGATTTAGGCATGGACCACCAGCTCAGTAGAAACCGACGAATCACAGCATGACACGTGGAGGACCTAGACCCTTAAAGGGTCCACAAAAATTTATCGCGGCTCATAGGGCAATTTAGTCTTTTCACTTAGCAATAGAGGTGCTGATTGGTTACGGTGTACGGTGCGGCCAGTCCACACGGTCCATGGAAATAGTAATTGCGCGATCGGACGGCTGCGGTTGATTGCAATCAAGATCGGACGGTGGTGGTGATTTTCAGGTTTGATTCAAATTCTATCAAGCGATCTGATGCGATCTGACGGCCAAAAAATCAAGAGATGAAGATCCAATGGTCCAGAATGCTCCCGATGGTGATCAAGACTCCCGACGCATGATTTGCGGCCAGATTTCATCCATCAACGTGCGATCGGACGGTCAGAATTTAATCCGACCTGATCTAGGCTGATATGCATTTGATTTTGATGATTTTTAGACCGTTGGATTCCTATTGAATGGCCAGATTTTATCAGGCTTACCAGAGTCGTATCAGAGCTATTTTGATTCAAATTTTATTTGAATTTCTTTATATTTTGATGATTACAAAGGCTATTAATCCCACATTGTCTTTAGAAATAAATATCCAGCACTCCTAGCTCTATAAAAAGGATCCCAGGCCTCTAGAAATCAACATCTTCGATTAAGATGAAGCTTTGGTACAGGATGAAGTCAGGCTATGGGTTAAAGGATGCTTCAAAGCAACGGATGCCGAGAAGAAGAGCCGGGCTTCTATACCATCTTTTTGCCAATGCCGATCCAAGATCAGAGATCGGGCTATTTTATTTTATTTTCTTTTCTTTTTAAATTCCATGTATTTAAATTCTTAAATTTTAATTAATGAAAATTTTATTTTATATTTTAATTTCTTACTTTTTATTTTTATTATAATTTTTTTACTTTAATTATTGCTTTTATTTTATTGCAAGTAGATGCTAAGATCTAGCTAATAGATCTTAGTACCAAGTTTAAATTTCTGCATCTTTTAATTTTTACTTTTAATTTTCCGATTTCACTTTTGATTCCAAAAACTTAAATTCTTTTCTTTTTTTTAAAAAAATCAAAGATTTTAAATCTAAAAATACTATCTTCCCTATGGATTCGACCCGACTCACTGCTATCTATGCATTTTTAATTATTAATTATTTTAAGAAGTTGGATTAAACTGATAAATACGATGTCTTAATGACAACATCGCGTTCCTATCAAGTTTTTGGCATCGTTGCCGGAGAAGGCACGGATATTAAATTTTTGATCTCTTTGATTTTTTTATAAATAAATTATAAATAAAATTTTTATTTTCTTATAAATATTGCTTGTTATTTTTTTTATTATTTTATAGAAAAAAAATTAAAGAATAAAAAAGATCAAAAGT
>QRFJ01005855.1:0-23795 GCA_006176705.1 Cocos nucifera
CGAAAGGTGCGGACATCTGGCAGATGTTTGTGCTGGAAGAGTTCCAAGCAAACTGAGTTGCATATCAACTCATCCACGCGATACCTTGTAGAAAGGTTACGTTGAGGTTAAGAGAGTCAACTCCGCAATAATGTGGCAGACCCACTTACAAAGCCGTTGGGCAAGCAGAAGATCGAAGCCCACCTTGAGAAGATGGGACTTAGACTTGTAGCCAAGTTGGCTTTAGGACCATATGTGGGAGATGTTAATATATGTGCCCTAGAAGCCAGAATTGCTGACACTTGTAATACACTTCAAGGGCAAAAGTGTAATTTTGGACTATAATTAATAAAGGGTTATTTTCTATCACACCTGTGTATTTAGTGGTCTGTGATACATCCTTTTGAGTTAATGCGTATGATAATCAAATTTTCAAGAGTTGAAATTTAAAGACATGAATAATCATTATTAACTCATAATCAGCTCCCGACCAAGATCATCACGAGGATGTGATGACTGGATGGTTGGTGTACGATCGGCTTTTCTTTAGAGATTGAGCTTGATCTTACGGTGGTTGGAGACACCGGAGCATAAGTACAGGTACTCGTTAGAAACGAGGGATGAGCGCACCACCTCAGAGAGTCTTAAGGAGTTCTACCTTCTCGATCAATGAACTGACTCGATGCTGGCAGTAGTGTGTCTGGTTCATTTGACCTGATGATGCATCGGCAGTTCACACTTGAGGTGTTATAGTTTGACATACACCATTACTCGGTCTCCTACCATATGGAACCCTGAGGTATGTGGCTTATTGAATTGTTCATTGTAGGAACTGGGTTGCACATCAAGATGGATCTATCTACCTCGGTGTAGAGGACAGCCCATATAATAATATGAGAATCAATTCCTGAAGGCCATGGCCTATGGCAGAGTGAAATAATAGGAAAGAGTTTCTATTTAGTTTTCACATTTGGATCGAATCGAATGATTATATCAATATGACAAGGATAGGTTGACGAGTTTACCTTAACCCTTAAATCTGATTCGGGGGCTTCAAGATAGAAAACTTAAACACACAGGTACTGCCACCAAGGAGGTTCGCATTCACTCTGATGGGTTGCCACCATATACTCTAGGTGTCACTGGTGGATTTGAGCAATTAGAATGATTTAATATTGATCGATCATTCTAAGCTGTTCGAATCAGAAGAGTTCTGATCACAAAAGGAGTTTCGATGATGTCTATGATAGAGATCATGACATTATCCTTACCATAACAGAACTGAACCTAACTGGGGTCATACACACAAATCAGAGGTTTGAATCTGGTGATCATCAATTGGAACTAATCTAGTTCAATTGACTGAATGAGTATTCAATTAGGTCAACGGAAATCGTGCTAGCACTCGATTGAACCTAAACAGTTCTTCTTTTGCTATACAAATAAGTGTCCTGTTTGAGCCAAAGTAGTTTTGCTCAATCAAAGAGGCCTTCATACTGGTTAACTGGAGGTTGTCCAGTAGAGATAGGTTGTTTTATTTGTATAAGGACATGTTACCTGCATTTTGGTCACCTACCATTTCTTGTTCTTTGACTTTGGTCAAAAAGTTGACCTTTGACTGGTTCAAATGTTTGACCATAGACCACTTTGACTTTTGATCCACATGTCATGCACCTAGTTGGAAGAACTGGTGGGGGCCTGTCCCCTGTTCAGAAACCTGGGCAAGGAGAAGGGCGGACGGCAATGGGGTCTTGGAGCTTGTGTCCTAGGCTGAGACCAAGTAGGAGGGCTGGAGTCCTTGTGATACAAGGACTCCACCTCCCTTTTGGATTCCAAACAGAGGTTCTACTAAGGAATCCAGTTTGCTATGGTCTTAAGGCGCCCTCTTAAGGAGGAATCCAAGGTCTCTATTCCAACAATCAGAATTAGAATCTGATTTCACCAAAGGGTGTTGATGCGTTGGAGGAAGAGAGTTGGATCACGCTTAAGTCTATAAATAAAGACCCTGCGCCCAACTCAAATGCTAATGCAATTCAATTGGAAACCCACGCCCCAAGGCTGCCTCTCCCCTCCTCCTCCATGCCATAGCTTCTTCTCCCCTTGCTCTCCACGTCAAAAGGTGTTTTGGATTTTGGTTGGTGCGATTCAGATCAAGGAAAGGCGATCAAAAGAAGAAGGCTGCACTGCTGCAAAGGACGACTGCTGATCTTCAAAAGGAGTTTTGAAGATCGTCCAGATCAGATCCAGATCTAATTTCTGGAGGCGTGATAGAGAAGAAGAGGATCTCCAGATCCAACCCGAGTGGATACCGGTAGAGGCCAGGCGCTTGCGTGGCTAGATCCAGAACCTTCCGCTGCAATTAGGATCATCTACAGGGTAATAGGATTACCCAAATCAGGTAAATTAAATTTAATTTAATTTATCTTATTTTATTTTATTTATTAAAATAATAAGAATCAGATCTGAAACATATCAAGATCTGATTGGGATCAAGAGAAAAAATTTTGAAATATATCTCTTGATCTGATTAGATCTGGATGAACCTGGACCGAAAAATCAGGATTTCCTTTCAACTGGTATCAGAGAGTCAAAGATAAATTGCCCATATGCATCAGTCAAGGATTGCAGAATAATATCGTTCTGCAGATCCAAGTCCAACTTCACACCGAGCTTCTCAAGCTCTTCCATGTCCTTGATCATTGTCAGACAGTGATCTTGGACTGACTGCCCATCACGCATCTTAGCCTTAAAAAGTCGTTTCGTGACTTGATATTTGGCTGCGTGACTCTATTCACCAAACATCTCCTGTAGGTGAGCCAACATTTGGCGAGCAGTCCCGATATCTTCATGTTGGCGCTGGAGCTCATCAGACATCGAGCCCAACATGTAGTATCTAGCCTTATTGTCTTCGTCAATCCATTTTTCCAGAGACGTTCTCTGTTCAACAGATGGACGGGCTGGTAATGTGGGAGGGTCCTGGTCGAAAACATGTGTTAACTTCTCTGAACCCAAAACAATTTTGTAGTTCCTGAGCCAATCTTTATAATTGGGTCCAGTCAGTCTATGTGTGTCTAGGATACGTGCCAATGGGTTTGACGCAGACATATTCCTGTAGAGAGTCAAAGATTCTAGTTAGATACTGTAATTTTGACTTGACCAATTCGTTTAGGGATTTTATTTTTAAACAAATTAGCTCCACTATTTTCTCGGATCCCTACACTCCCTCTGTAGAGATGCAAAAATCTCTGCGATTGATGATTTCTAGTGGGTGGTGCGGTCTCACCAACTGACTCATCACCTCACCTAACAGTTATTGGTGATGGGTTAGCCAATGAGTGAACAACTCTTGTTCAATGATTCTCTAATCATGGTGCACCCAAACTTGGTCTCTAATTCATGAATCTCACCGTATCCAGAATATTGATCCACTCCTTAGTTAAGTCAGACCCACCATTTGCATAGACTGGGTTCCTAATTGGGTCTCTCACCGTATCCAAAATATTGAGCCCAACTCATCCTCCAGCCCATAGCATCCAATGCCTAATAGACATGGTTGCATCTTCCCGGTGCAACTGAGCCACTGTATCCAGCCGAGAACAATCAACCCCGGGAAGGGCCCGCACGTCTACAATGGTGGAAGACCTCGGACTTAATCTTTTCTTAGGGAGAATTGATTCAGGTCTCATTAAACTAGACTTGGCTTAGTCATAACAATTATGACTAACCTAGTGGCATGGGTCAGCTCGGAATTATTGACCACCTCAGATCAGAACTGTGTCAACAGATATGGCCAGGTAAGTGAGACCGGTGGAAGGAATATGCCATTAACTCGTACAAGAACGCATTCAGGTCGAGTAGCTTCCAATTAAAAATCCAGTCGGTCGTCTGTGCCAAACTTACCTTAGACACCAAATTATTGAGTCAGAACCAATTGGGTTAGCCTACAACCCAGACTCTAACCTCTGAGCCTAATTAGGTCTTGCTTGATCGTGACTCGATCTTGACCCAGACTTAATCCTATTAGGCTGGTCAATTTAAGCATTGTTGATCCCATCTAACCAACTCTTGATTCGGTTTGATCAACCGCTTAGACCTAATTGAGCTACCCAAGCCCGAACCCAGTATTATGAATATGTCTTAGATCTGAAATTCTCAATTTTAGACCTAATTAATATTTCATAAACTTAATTCTTAATTAAGTAGGGTTCATAAACAAAATATGCACAATAAATCCTAGGGTTTCAGGATCTAGGGTTTTGCAGAAAGTAAGTTTTGGGTTTCTGATTAAGGACGAACACGCAGCACCCCTACACATCATAAGAACACCCCATCGAATGGGAAGAGAGGGCCTTTAAACCCTTCTTCGTTCTTATGACCGGACGGCCAAGAGGAACGCCTTAATCAGGAACATGTCAATACTACAAAACAATATCAGATCTATATCATATATCTCATATATAAAGTAGATCTAATCATGGCATATTTTGCATACATCTCATGTATCATAATCATGCATGTTTTTCAGATCTAAATTATCACATAATAATCTAAAAAATTAGATTTAAATTGATCTAATCAAAATAAATTCTAATCTAGACAATTATGTAGAACTATTCTACAACTAGTCTAGACATGCATCAATCATATCTCATATGATATTTAAAATTAAATAATTTTTATTTGCTGTTTATCAGATGTTATTATAACACTTATAATATCAGAAAATAGTAAATAAGAAGATCTAAAATATGATTTAATCAGATTAAATCAAAGACATGCAAAACTATTCTATAGAACTATTCTATTCTAGAACTAGTCATGCATATCTTCATGTTCTTAGATCCAAATCATTTAATTTTAATTTTTTTGATTTCATATCTGATCACATCTCATGTGACATCTAAAATCACTTTATTTTCTAATTAAAATAAAATTAAAATCAGATCTAAATAATTTAGAACCATGGCTCTGATACCAGCTGAAGGGAAATCCTGATTTCCCGGTTAGGTTCGTCCAGATCTGATTAGATCAAGAGATATATTTCAAAATTTTTCTTGATCTCAATCAGATCTTGATATATTTCAGATCTGATTCTTATTATTTTAATAAAATAAAATAAAAAGATAAATTAAATCAAATTTAATTTACCTGATTTGGGTAATCCTATTACCCTGTAGATGATCCTGATGCAGCGGAAGGTTCTGGATCTAGCCATGCAAGCGCCTGGCCTCTACCGGTATCCACTCGGGTTGGATCTAGAGATCCTCTTCTTCTCTATCACACCTCCAAAAATCAGATCTGGATCTGATCTGGAGGATCTTCAAAACTCTTTTGAAGATCTGCAGTCGTCCTTTTGCAGCAGCGCAGCCTTCTTGCTTTTGATCGCCTTTCTTGATCTGAATCGCACCAACCTAAGTCCAAAACTCTTTTTGGACGTGGAGAGCAAGGGGAGAAGAGACTATGGCATGGAGAAGGAGGGGAGAGGCAGCCTTGGGGCGTGTCTAATTGCATTAGAATTAGGGTTGGGCGCAGGGTCTTATTTATAGACCTCTTGTGATCCAACTCCTCTTCCTCTCAACCAATCACAACCCTTTGTGAAATCAGATCTAAATCTGATTGGTTGGAATAGAGACCCCTGGATTCCTCCTTAGAGGGTGCCTAAGACCAGTCAAACTGGATTCTTAGTAGAACTCTGATTGGAATCCAAAAGGGAGGTGGAGTCCTTGTCCAACAAGGACTCCAAGACTCCTCCAATCTTGGGCGCACGCCACTCTTGGCGTGCGCCCTCCTCCTTGCTAGGTTCTGGCAGGGGACAAGGCCCCCACCAGCTCTCCAATAGGTGCATGACATGTGGTCAAAAGTCAAAAGGTGTCAATGGTCAACGTTTGACCAGTCAAAGGTAGACTTTTGACCAAAGTCAAAGAAGGTCCTTCTGGCAGGTGATGCTCGTTATTGCAGTCTAACCTTACAAATAAGGTTTCTTCTGCATCCAGTTGGACAACCTGGTGCTTGACTCATATGGAAGGCCTCTAGTGCTCATCTGTGCACTTTTTCTATGCAGACAACTTAGGTTTGAGGATAGCAGAACGAGGCTGAGTGCTAGCACGATTTCCTTGGAGACATTGAATCTCATTCAGACAATTGAACTGGATCGATAATGGATCAGCAAGACCCTTGTTGCTGCAGTAGTTCAGTTTTGTATGGTAATGGGAATGTCATATCTCCTCTTCGATTCGAAACTCCTTTCGATGGATTAGAACTCTTAGATTCGAACAGCTAGAAAGATCATCTAAACTGTTATGCTCCCAAAATCCACCAGTGACACCTGCAGTATATGGTGGCAACCCTCAGAGCTGAACGGAACCTCTTGGTGCAGCTACCTATGTTTCTGTTTTCATGCTTAGCCCACAAGAAGGTTATGTGACTCGTCAAACCTTCTTTAAGGACCATTGTAACATTCTTTATGAAAAGAAATAGAAACTCTTTCTATTATTTTGCACCATGGCCATGGTTTCTGGACTTGATTCTCATTAATAGGGTCTCCTTATCAGTTGATTCCATATTGATGTACCTGTTCCTAACTATCGAGCAAAACGTGAATACCATGGCTAACGACCTAGGGATAGTCCAAACGACAGATATCTATGGCACTTGAGATTAGGTCATATAGCGGAAGATAGGATCGAACAAATTGGAGAAACTTCCTAATGGGCTATTGAGGTGGTCACGCCATTGACTTTTGAGTACCATATCCAACTCCGGTGTCCACACCGAATCTTGTCTTCAAGGCAAAATGACTAAACTCCGGATCTCACCATTTGATGGACATGGGGAGAGGGCCACTAAGATTCTCCTTGCCCTTGAAAATAGAATTATCATTACATACTCAAAGGATGTGTGCAGGCTAAATACCATTTGATGAAAATGCCGGCATTTTATAGATTATAGTCAACAATTTTGTTTGCCCCTAGAAGTTCATTACAAGTGTTACCGATGATCTGTCTAGGTATGGGTATGTGTATCTTATGAGACACAAGTCTGAAGCTTTTGAAAAGTTCAAAGAATTCAGACATGAAGTAGAAAAATAAACTGGAAAACCCATTAAGGTTCTTCGATCAGATCGAGGAGGTGAATACCTTAGCAGGGAATTCCTAGACTATCTCAAGGATAATGGCATAGTCTCTCAATGGACTCCACCAGGAACATCTCAACTCAACGGAGTTTCAGAACGGAGAAATCGGACTCTATTGGATATGGTTCGATCCATGATAAGCTTCACAGACCTCCCTGATTTCCTTTGGGGACATTCATTATTAACTTCAATCTATTTACTGAATAGGGTTCCCTCTAAAATCATTCCTACCACACCGTATGAGATATGGCATGATAAGAAACCAAGTCTGAGTCATCTCAGAATTTGGGGTTGTCCGGCTTATGTCGAAAGACAACAAGCGGACAAGTTAGAGTTTAGGTCCTTTAGAGCTCGATTCATAGGATATCCTAAAGAGTCATTAGGATACTATTTCTACATTCCAGAAGACCACAATGTGATTGTGAGTCGACATGCCATATTTCTTGAAAAATAGTTTATTCAAGATAGTGGCATTGGAAAGCAGATTAAGCTTGATGAGAAAGTCTCACAAGTGGAAAGAGCTAAGGACCAAGTGGAACCAAATCAGGTTGAGCCAATAAGAACACTACCTCCTCCACCTCGTAGATCGGAAAGAGTTTCCCATCCCCCTGAAAGATACTTAGGTATTGTTTCGGAGGATGTAGAGGAAATGTTCCTCATAGGTAATGGTGCTCATGGAGATGATCCCAAAACCTACAACGAGGCGATATCAGATATCGACTCCGAGAAATGGCTTGAGGCAATGAAGTGAGAGATCGACTCGATGCACTCAAACCAAGTCTGGACCTTGGTAGATCCACCAGAAGGTATAGTACCTATTGGGTGTAAATGGATCTTCAAGAGAAAGATTGGTGCAGATGGGAATGTGGAGACATTCAAGGCTAGACTGGTGGCAAAAGGTTATAGTCAACGTGAAGGCATTGACTATCAGGATACCTTTTTCTCCGGTAGCTATGCTAAAATCCATCCGCACATTGCTTGCTGTTGCAGCCTATTTCGATTATGAAATATGGCAAATGGACGTGAAAACGGCATTCCTAAATGGATATCTTGAGGAAGATATCTATATGGAACAGCCGCTAGGTTTCACATCCAGTGATACTGATCACAAGGTTTGCAAGCTGCAAAGGTCCATATATGGACTTAAGCAAGCATCTCGGAGCTGGAACACTCATTTCAATGATGTGATCAAAAAGTTTGGTTTCATCAAAAATGAAGAGGAACCATGTGTTTTCAAAAGGGTCAGTGGGAGCGCTGTTGTCTTCCTCGTATTGTACGTGGATGACATCCTCCTTATTGGGAATGATATTCCCATGTTGACATCAGTCAAGATGTGGCTGTCCAAGGAATTCTCCATGAAAGACCTAGGTGAAGCATCCTTTATTCTAGGAATTAAGGTCTATAGGGATAGACCGAATAGGATGCTAGGACTTTCACAGAAGACGTACATAGAGAAAGTACTAAAGAGGTTTAGTATGGAAAACTCTAAGAGGGGATTAATACCCTTCAGACATGGTATTCATCTTTCCAAGAAGATGTGCCCCAGCACACCTGAGGAAATAGAACGCATGAGCAAGATCCCTTATGCTTCTGTAATAGGGAGCCTCATGTATGCCATGCTATGTACACGACCTGATATAGCCCATGCTGTGAGTGTCACAAGCAGATATCAGTCAAATCCAGGTGAAGAACACTGGACTTTTGTGAAATATATCCTTAAGTACTTGAGAAGAACTAAGGATATGATGTTGGTCTTTGGTAACGGAGAACTCCTGGTCCAGGGATACACAGACTCGGACTTCATGTCCGATATAGATGATCGAAAGTCGACATCTGGAAGTCTATTTGTGTGTAATGGTGGAGCTGTCAGCTGGAAGAGTTCCAAGCAAACTGTGATAGCAGATTCCACCATGGAAGCAGAATGTATAGCTGCATCAGAGGCTGCAAAGGAAGCATTCTGGTACAAGAAGTTTGCTGCAGAAATTGGAGTAATGCCATCAGATGCCATTCCTCTTTACTGCGATAACAATGGCGCCATAGCCCTTGCTAAGGAGCCGAGGTCTCACCAGAAGTCCAAGCACATTGAGTGGCGATATCATCTCATCCGCGATTACCTTGAGAAAGGTTACGTTGAGGTTAAGAGAGTCAACTCCGCAGATAATGTGGCAGACCCACTTACAAAGCCGTTGGGACAACAGAAGATCGAAGCCCACCTTGAGAAGATGGGACTTAGACTTGTAGCCAATTGGCTTTAGGATAAGTGGGAGATTGTTAGATATATGTGCCCTAGAAGCCAGAATTGGCTGACACTTGTAATACACTTCTAGGGGCAAAATTGTAATTTTGACTATAATTAATGAAATGGGTTATTTTCTATCACACCTGTGTATTTAGTGTCTGTGATACATCCTTTGAGTTAATGGTAATGATAATTCATATTTTCAAGAGTTGAAAATTTAAGACATGAATAATCATTATTAACTCATAAATAGCTCCCGACCATAGGATCATCACGAGGATGGTGATTGATCTGGAAGGTTGGTGTACGATCGCTTCTCTTTAGTAGATGAGTCTTGAGTCTACGGTGTGGAGACACCGGAGCGAGAGTACAGGTACTCGTTAGAGAACGAGGGCACTGAGCGTGACCACCTCGAGTAGTCATTAGGAAGTCTACCTTCTCGTCAATGACTGACTCGATGCTGCAGTAGTGTGTCTGGTTCTTTGACCTGAGATGCATCGGCAGTTCACCTTGAGGGTGTTATAGTTTGACTACACCATTACTCGGTCTCCTAGCCATATGGAACCCTGAGGTGTATGTTGGCTATAGCATGTTCATTGTAGGAACTGGATTGCATCAAGATGGAATCTATCTACCTCGGTGGTAGAGGAGCAGCCCTATGATAATCATGAGAATCAAGTCCAGAAAGCCCATGGCCATGGCAGAGTGAAATAATAGAAAGAGTTTCTATTTAGATTTTCACATTGGACTCGAATCGAATGATTACATCATATGACAGAGACTAGGGTTTGACGAGTTTACCTTAACCCTAATCTGATCGGGGCTCAAGATAGAAGAACTTAATCACACAGGTAGCTGCACCAAGAGGTTCGCATTCAGCTCTGATGGGTTGCCACCATATACTGCTAGGTGTCACTGGTGGATTTTGGGAGCAATTAGAATGATTTAGATGATCGATCATTCTAGCTGTTCGAATCAGAAGAGTTCTGATCCATCGAAAGGAGTTTCGATGATGTCGATGATAGAGATCATGACATATCCCATTACCATACAGAACTGAACCTAACTGGGTCACACAAACAAGGGTTTGAATCTGGTGATCATCAATTGAACTGATCTAGTTCAATTGATCTGAATGAGATTCAATTAGGTTCAAGGAAATCGTGCTAGCACTCGATTGAACCTAACGTTCTTCTTTTACTATCATAAATAAGTTGTCCTGTTCTGAGCCAAAGGAGTTTGTGCTCAATCAGAGGCCTTCATATGGTCTGACTGGAGGTTGTCCAAGTTCAGAAAGGTTGTCTTATTTTGTAAGACATTACCTGCCATTTTTGGTCACCTGCCATTTCTTGTTCTTTGACTTTGGTCAAAAGTCTACCTTTGACTGGTCAAACGTTGACCATTGATACTTTGACTTTTGACCACATGTCATGCACCTATTGGAGAGCTGGTGGGGGCCTGTCCCCCTGCCAGAACCTGGCAAGGAGAAGGGCGCACGCCAAGGGTGGCGTGAGCCCAAGTAGGAGGCGCCTAGGAGTCCTTGTTGGACAAGGACTCCACCTCCCTTTTGGATTCCAATCAGAGTTCTTACTAAGAATCCAGTTTGACTGGTCTTAGGCGCCCTCTAAGGAGGAATCCAGGGGTCTCTATTCCAACCAATCAGATTTAGATCTGATTTCACAAAGGGTTGTGATTGGTTGAGAGGAAGAGGAGTTGGATCACGCTTAGTCTATAAATAAGACCCTGCGCCCAACTCAGATTCGATAATGCAATTCAATTGAGAAACCCCATGCCCCAAGGCTGCCTCTCCCCTCCTTCCTCCATGCCATAGCTTCTTCTCCCCTTGCTCTCCACGTCCAAAAGGAGTTTTGGACCTTTGGTTGGTGCGATTCAGATCAAAGGAAAGGCGATCAAAAGCAAGAAGGCTGCGCTGCTGCAAAAGGACGACTGCAGATCTTCAAAAGAGTTTTGAAGATCCTCCAGATCAGATCCAGATCTGATTTTTGGAGGCGTGATAGAGAAGAAGAGGATCTCCAGATCCAACCCGAGTGGAACTGGTAGAGGCCAGGCGCTTGCGTGGCTAGATCCAGAACCTTCTGCTGCAAACAGGATCATCAACAGGGTAATAGGATTACCCAGATCAGGTAAATTAAATTTGATTTAATTTATCTTTTAATTTTATTTTATTTATTAAAATAATAAGAATCAGATCTGAAACATATCAAGATCTGATTAGGATCAAGAGAAAAAATTTTAAAATATATCTCTTGATCTGATCAGATCTGGACGAACCTGGATTGGAAAATCAGGATTTTCCTTCACTTTTTAGATCAATCACCATCTTCGTGATGATCCTTCGATCGGAAGTAGTTTATGAGTTAATTATGAAAATTCATATCTTAAATTTTTAAATCTTTGAAAATATGAATTATCATTATCATTAACTCAAAGAATGTATCACATACACTTTAAATATACACTGTGATAGAAAATAATTTTTTTATTAATTTATAGTCAAAATTATAAAATTATCTTTGGAAGTGTATTACAAGTGTTAGCCAATCTGGCTTCTAGGGCACACATCTAACACTTCAACTGGACTCTTAAGTACCAGTAGGCCTTTGATAAATTAAAGAACTATCTTAGTTCACCTCTACTCCTAGCCAAGTCTGAACTCGGAGAAGAGCTGTTCTTGTACCTTGCTATACCTCCAGTAGCTATTGGAACCATCCTGATCAGAGAATAAGTTAAAGTTTAGAAGTCGATCTACTATATAAGCTAAGTCCTGAGAGATGCAGAAATAAGGTACACCAAATTCGAAAAACTAACCTATGCCTTATTGATTACAACTAGGAAGCTTTGATCTAATTTTCAAGGACACATAATTATTCTCTTTACTTATCAATCCATCAAAGCAGTTCTTCACCAACCTGATACCTCTAAAAGGATAGCAAAATGGGTGATCAGGTTAACTAAATTTGACATTCATTTTCAGTCTTGGCCATCCATTAAAGCTCAAATATTGGCTGATTTTATAGTGAAGTGCACTATTTTGGATGCGACCGAACTAGAGCACCAAGAAGTTCATATCCCTAGCTCTCCTAAAGAAAAGGTGAACCTCCTTGAGAACTTTTAGGCATTGTATGCTTCTGGGGCAGGCGTAATTCTCATCAATCCGAAAGGAGTTGTAGCCGAATATGCTTTGCGCTTTGAGTTCCCCGCTACCAACAATAGGGCTGAATATGAAGCTCTGATCTTGGGGCTAAAGATAGCCAAGGAGTTGGAAACAAAACATTTAAAGGTTTATAGTGATTCTCAGCTAGTGGTGGGGCAAGTCAATAATGCCTTTGAAGCTTGGGAGGAAGGCATGAAGAAATATTTGGAAAAAGTGAGGGATTTAATCCCAACTTTTAGTAGCTTTAGAATTCCTTTCTAAAATAGCTAGAGCTGACCTCCTTTCTAAAAAGTGAGGAAGGCATGAAGAAAAAATTACTAGAGCTGACCTCCTTTCTAAAATAGCCACCTTAGCTCCAAATGAACTACCAAGAAAGTCCTCTTTGAAGTTCTGTAGCACCCAAGTTCGGAAGAACCCCAGGCAATAATGCAAGTCGATCATGAGTCCAGCTGGATCGATCCATTGATTTCTTATCTTAGAGATGGAGTTCTTCCTTTAGACCATAAATAACTCGAAAGTTAAGAAATTAAGCTTTCCACTATATTTTATATGAAAATAAGCTATGCAAGAGGTTGTACTCTCTACCACTCCTTAAATGTCTTCAACCTTTCGAAGCTGATTATGCCTTGAGAGAAGTTCATGAAGGAATATATGAAAACCATTTGGGGGCGAGATCCTTATCATATAAGTTACTTCAGTAAGGATACTATTGGCCAACAATGCACTATGATGCAATGGATTATGTAAGGTAGTATAACAGGTGTCAAAGAAATGCAAACATTCAAAGATAGTTGACTTCACAGCTCACACCATTAGGTGCTCCTTGGCTGTTTGCACAATGAAAGATTTGAAGGGAAATCCTGATTTTCCGATCCAGGTTCGTCCAGATCTGATTAGATCAAGAGATATATTTCAAAAATTTTCTCTTGATCTTAATCAGATCTTGATATGTTTCAGATCTGATTCTTATTATTTTAATAAATAAAATAAAATAAGATAAATTAAATCAAATTCAATTTACCTGGTTTGGGTAATCCTATTACCCTGTAGATGATCCTGATTGCAGCGGAAGGTTCTGGATCTTAGCCACGCAAGCGCCTGGCCTCTATTGGTATCCACTCGGGTTGGATCTGGAGATCCTCTTCTTCTCTATCACACCTCCAAAAATCAGATCTGGAGGATCTTCAAAACTCTTTTGAAGATCTGCAGTCGTCCTTTTGCAGCAGCGCAGCCTTCTTGCTTTTGATCGCCTTTCCTTGATCTGAATCGCACCAACCTAAAGTCCAAAACACCTTTTGGACGTGGAGAGCAAGGGGAGAAGAGACTATGGCATGGAGAAGGAGGGGAGAGGCAGCCTTGGGGCGTGGGAAATCTCTAATTCATTAGAATTAGGGTTGGGCGCAGGGTCTTATTTATAGACCTCTTGTGATCCAACTCCTCTTCCTCTCAACCAATCACAACCCTTTGTGAAATCAGATCTAAATCTGATTGGTTGGAATAGAGACCCCTGGATTCCTCCTTAGAGGGCGCCTAAGACCAGTCAAACTGGATTCTTAGTAGAACTCTGATTGGAATCCAAAAGGGAGGTGGAGTCCTTGTCCAACAAGGACTCCTAGGCGCCTCCTACTTGGGCTCACGCCACCCTTGGCGTGCGCCCTTCTCCTTGCCAGGTTCTGGCAGGGGGACAGGCCCCCACCAGCTCTCCAATAGGTGCATGACATGTGGTCAAAAGTCAAAGGGTCAATGGTCAACGTTTGACCAGTCAAAGGTAGACTTTTGACCAAAGTCAAAGAACAAGAAATGGCAGGTGACCAAAAATGGCAGGTAATGTCTTACAAATAAGACAACCTATTCTGACTTGGACAACCTCCAGTCAGACCATATGAAGGCCTCTGATTGAGCACAAACTCCTTTGGCTCAGTCAGGACAACTTATTTATGATAGTAAAAGAAGAACGTTAGGTTCAATCGAGTGCTAGCACGATTTCCTTGAACCTAATTGAATCTCATTCAGATCAATTGAACTAGATCAGTTCAATTGATGATCACCAGATTCAAACCCTTGTTTGTGTGACCCAGTTAGGTTCAGTTCTGTATGGTAATGGGATATGTCATGATCTCTATCATCGACATCATCGAAACTCCTTTCGATGGATCAGAACTCTTCTGATTCGAACAGCTAGAATGATCGATCATCTAAATCATTCTAATTGCTCCCAAAATCCACCAGTGACACCTAGCAGTATATGGTGGCAACCCATCAGAGCTGAATGCGAACCTCTTGGTGCAGCTACCTGTGTGATTAAGTTCTTCTATCTTGAGCCCCGATCAGATTAGGGTTAAGGTGAACTCGTCAAACCCTAGTCTCTGTCATATGATGTAATCATTCGATTCGAGTCCAATGTGAAAATCTAAATAGAAACTCTTTCTATTATTTCACTCTACCATGGCCATGGGCTTCTGGACTTGATTCTCATGATCATCATAGGGCTACTCCTCTACCACCGAGGTAGATAGATTCCATCTTGATGCAATCCAGTTCCTACAATGAACATGCTATAGCCAACATACACCTCAGGGTTCCATATGGCTAGGAGACCGAGTAATGGTGTAGTCAAACTATAACACCCTCAAGGTGAACTGCCGATGCATCTCAGGTCAAAGAACCAGACACACTACTGCAGCATCGAGTCAGTCATTGACGAGAAGGTAGACTTCCTAATGACTACTCGAGGTGGTCACGCTCAGTGCCCTCGTTCTCTAACGAGTACCTGTACTCTCGCTCCGGTGTCTCCACACCGTAGACTCAAGACTCATCTACTAAAGAGAAGCGATCGTACACCAACCTTCCGGATCAATCACCATCCTCGTGATGATCCTATGGTCGGGAGCTGTTTATGAGTTAATAATGATTATTCATGTCTTAAATTTTCAACTCTTGAAAATATGAATTATCATTACCATTAACTCAAAGGATGTATCACAGACACTAAATACACATGTGTGATAGAAAATAACCCATTTCATTAATTATAGTCAAAATTATAATTTTGCCCCTAGAAGTGTATTACAAGTGTCAGCCAATTCTGGCTTCTAGGGCACATATATCTAACAATCTCCCACTTGTCCTAAAGCCAATTGGCTACAAGTCTAAGTCCCATCTTCTCAAGGTGGGCTTCGATCTTCTGCTGGCCCAACGGCTTTGTAAGTGGGTCTGCCACATTATCTGCGGAGTTGACTCTCTTGACCTCAACGTAACCTTTCTCAAGGTAATCGCGGATGAGATGATATCGCCGCTCAATGTGCTTGGACTTCTGGTGAGACCTCGGCTCCTTAGCAAGGGCTATGGCGCCATTGTTGTCGCAGTAAAGAGGAATGGCATCTGATGGCATTACTCCAATTTCTGCAGCAAACTTCTTGTACCAGAATGCTTCCTTTGCAGCCTCTGATGCAGCTATATATTCTGCTTCCATGGTGGAATCTGCTATCACAGTTTGCTTGGAACTCTTCCAGCTGACAGCTCCACCATTGCACACAAACAGACTTCCAGATGTCGACTTTCGATCATCTATATCGGACATGAAGTCCGAGTCTGTGTATCCCTGGACTTGGAGTTCTCCGTTACCAAAGACCAACATCATATCCTTAGTTCTTCTCAAGTACTTAAGGATACATTTCACAGAAGTCCAGTGTTCTTCACCTGGATTTGACTGATATCTGCTTGTGACACTCACAGCATGGGCTATATCAGGTCGTGTACATAGCATGGCATACATGAGGCTCCCTATTGCAGAAGCATAAGGGATCTTGCTCATGCGTTCTATTTCCTCAGGTGTGCTGGGGCACATCTTCTTGGAAAGATGAATACCATGTCTGAAGGGTATTAATCCCCTCTTAGAGTTTTCCATACTAAACCTCTTTAGTACTTCCTCTATGTACATCTTCTGTGAAAGTCCTAGCATCCTATTCGGTCTATCCCTATAGACCTTAATTCCTAGAATAAAGGATGCTTCACCTAGGTCTTTCATGGAGAATTCCTTGGACAACCACATCTTGACTGATGTCAACATGGGAATATCATTCCCAATAAGGAGGATGTCATCCACGTACAATACGAGGAAGACAACAGCGCTCCCACTGACCCTTTTGAAAACACATGGTTCCTCTTCATTTTTGATGAAACCAAACTTTTTGATCACATCATTGAAACGAGTGTTCCAGCTCCGAGATGCTTGCTTAAGTCCATATATGGACCTTTGCAGCTTGCAAACCTTGTGATCAGTATCACTGGATGTGAAACCTAGCGGCTGTTCCATATAGATATCTTCCTCAAGATATCCATTTAGGAATGCCGTTTTCACGTCCATTTGCCATATTTCATAATCGAAATAGGCTGCAACAGCAAGCAATGTGCGGATGGATTTTAGCATAGCTACCGGGGAAAAGGTATCCTGATAGTCAATGCCTTCGCGTTGACTATAACCTTTTGCCACCAGTCTAGCCTTGAATGTCTCCACATTCCCATCTGCACCAATCTTTCTCTTGAAGATCCATTTACACCCAATAGGTACTATACCTTCTGGTGGATCTACCAAGGTCCAGACTTGGTTTGAGTGCATCGAGTCAATTCTCTGACTTCATTGCCTCAAGCCATTTCTCGGAGTCGATATCTGATATCGCCTCGTTGTAGGTTTTGGGATCATCACCATGAGCACCATTACCTATGAGGAACATTTCCTCTACGTCCTCTGAAATAATACCTAAGTATCTTTCAGGGGGACGGGAAACTCTTTCCGATCTACGAGGTGGAGGAGGTAGTGTTCTTATTGGCTCAACCTGATTTGGTTCCACTTGGTCCTTAGCTCGTTCTGCTTGTGAGACTTTCTCATCAAGCTTAATCTGCTTTCCAATGCCACTATCTTGAATAAACTATTTTTCAAGAAATATGGCATGTCGACTCACAATCACATTGTGGTCTTCTGGAATGTAGAAATAGTATCCTAATGACTCTTTAGGATATCCTATGAATCGAGCTCTAAAGGACCTAAACTCTAACTTGTCCGCTTGTTGTCTTTTGACATAAGCCGGACAACCCCAAATTCTGAGATGACTCAGACTTGGTTTCTTACCGTGCCATATCTCATACGGTGTGGTAGGAACGGTTTTAGAGGGAACCCTATTCAGTAAATAGATTGAAGTTAATAATGAATGTCCCCAAAGAAAATCAGGGAGGTCTGTGAAGCTCATCATGGATCGAACCATATCCAATAGAGTCCGATTTCTCCGTTCTGAAACCCCGTTGAGTTGAGGTGTTCCTGGTGGAGTCCATTGAGAGACTATGCCATTTTCCTTAAGATAGTCTAGGAATTCCCGGCTAAGGTATTCACCTCCTCGATCTGATCGAAGAACCTTAATGGGTTTTCCAGTTTGTTTTTCTACTTCATGTCTGAATTCTTTGAACTTTTCAAAGGCTTCAGACTTGTGTCTCATAAGATACACATACCCATACCTAGACAGATCATCGGTAAAGGTAATGAAGTAGACAAAATTGCCTCTAGCCGGCACATCGAATGGGCCGCACACATCAGTATGTACTAGGGCAAGGAGATCTGTGGCCCTCTCCCCATGTCCAACAAAAGGGAGTTTAGTCATTTTGCCTTGAAGACAAGATTCACAAGTTGGATATGACTCAAAAGTCAATGGACTCAATAGCCCATTTTTCTCCAATTTGTTAATCCTATCTTCTGCTATATGACCTAATCTCAGGTGCCATAGATATCTGTCGTTTGGACTATCCCTAGGTCGTTTGGCATTCACGTTTTGCTCGATAGTTAAAACAGGTACATCAATATGCAACTGATAAAGACCATTAACAAGGAAACCATTTGCAATTTTATTTCTTTCATAAAGAATGTTACAATGGTCCTTAAAGAAGGTGATCACATAACCTTCTTGTGCTAAGCATGAAACAGAAATCAAATTCCTGCTAGCTGCAGGCACATAATAACAGTCTTTTAAAACTAAGTCTAAACCAGATGGTAATCGCAGAGGGTATGTTCCCACGGCTACTGCAGCAACTCTTGCTCCATTACCGACGCGTAGGATCATGTCTCCATCCCTCAGCCTCCTGCTATCCTCAAGACCCTGCATAGAAGTGCACAGATGAGCACTAGAACCAGAGTCAAGCACCCAACTGGATGCAGAAGAAACCGTAAGGTTAGACTCAATAACGAGCATACCTCCAGAAGGACCTTCCTTCTTGTTCTTCAGGGTGGCCAGGTAAGTAGGGCAGTTCCGCTTCCAATGGCCGTCGCTGTTGCAATGGAAACACTTTCCTTTGCCATCGACCTTCTTCTTCGGTTCTGCCTTCTTCTTCTTTGATCCTTCTACCTTTTGCTTTTTCACAGACTTCTTTTTCTTTCCATAAGACTTTCTTTTGGAAGAAGTCCGTTCCATAGCAAGAACTGAGCCTTTAGAACCTTTCATAGAAAGCTCAGCGGTAACCAGCATATTCATCAACTCGGCCAAGGAATTTTGAAGTTTATGCATGTGGTAATTCATGATGAATTGCCCATATGCATCAGTCAAGGATTGCAGAATAATATCGTTCTGCAATCCAAGTCCAACTTCACACCGAGCTTCTCAAGCTCTTCCATGTCCTTGATCATTGTCAGACAGTGATCTTGGACTGACTGCCCATCACGCATCTTAGCCTTAAAAAGTCATTTTCGTGACTTGATATTTGGCTGCGCGACTCTGTTCACCAAACATCTCCTGCAGGTGAGCCAACATTTGGCGAGCAGTCCCGATATCTTCATGTTGGCGCTGGAGCTCATCAGACATCGAGCCCAACATGTAGTATCTGGCCTTATTGTCTTCGTCAATCCATTTTTCCAGAGACGCTCTCTGTTCAGTGGATGGACGAGCTGGTAAGGTGGGAGGGTCCTGGTCCAAAACATGTGTTAACTTCTCTGAACCCAAAACAATTTTGTAGTTCCTGAGCCAATCTTTATAATTGGGTCCAGTCAGTCTATGTGTGTCTAGGATACGTGCCAGTGGGTTGGACGCAGACATTTTCCTGTAGAGAGTCAAAGATTCTAGTTAGATACTGTAATTTTGACTTGACCAATTTGTTTAGGGATTTTATTTTTAAACAAATTAGCTCCCACTATTTTCTCGGATCCCTACACTCCCTCTGTAGAGATGCGAAAATCTCCGCGATTGATGATTTCTAGTGGGTGGTGCGGTCTCACCAACTGACTCATCACCTCACCTAACAGTTATTGGTGATGGGTTAGCCAATGAGTGAACAACTCTTGTTCAATGATTCTCTAATCATGGTGCACCCAAACTTGGTCTCTAATTCATGAATCTCACCGTATCCGGAATATTGATCCACTCCTTAGTTAAGTCAGACCCACCATTTGCATAGACTGGGTTCCTAATTGGGTCTCTCACCGTATCCGGAATATTGAGCCCAACTCATCCTCCAGCCCATAGCATCCAATGCCTAATAGACATGGTTGCGTCTTCCCGGTGCAACTGAGCCACTGTATCCAGCCGAGAACAATCAACCCCGGGAAGGGCCCGCACGTCTACAATGGTGGAAGACCTCGGACTTAATCTTTTCTTAGGGAGAATTGATTCAGGTCTCATTAAACTAGACTTGGCTTAGTCATAACAATTATGACTAACCTAGTGGCATGGGTCAGCTCGGATTATTGACCACCTCAGATCAGAACTGTGTCAACAGATATGGCCAGGTAAGTGAGACCGGTGGAAGGAATATGCCGTTAACTCGCACAAGAACGCATTCAGGTCGAGTAGCTTCCAATTAAAAACCAGTCGGTCGTCTGTGCCAAACTTACCTTAGACACCAAATTGTTGAGTCAGAACCAATTGGGTTAGCCTACAATCCAGACTCTAACCTCTGAGCCTAATTAGGTCTTGCTTGATCGTGACTCGATCTTGACCCAGACTTAATCCTATTAGGCTGGTCAATTTAAGCATTGTTGATCCCATCTAACCAACTCTTGATTCGGTTTGATCAACCGCTTAGACCTAATTGAGCTACCCAAGCCCGAACCCAGTATTATGAATATGTCTTAGATCTGAAATTCTCAATTTTAGACCTAATTAATATTCCATAAACTTAATTCTTAATTAAGTTGGGTTCATAAACAAAATATGCACAATAAATCCTAGGGTTTCAGGATCTAGGGTTTTGCAGAAAGTAAGTTTTGGGTTTCTGATTAAGGACGAACACGCAGCACCCCTACACGTCATAAGAACACCCCATCGAATGGGAAGAGAGGGCCTTTAAACCCTTCTTCGTTCTTATGACCGGACGGCCAAGAGGAACGCCTTAATCAGGAACATGTAAATCTACAAAACAGTTATAGATCTATATCATATATCTCATATACAAATTTAGATCTAATCAAGGCATATTTTGCATACATCTCATGTATCAAATCATGCATGTTTTCAGATCTAAATTATCACATAATAATCTAAAAAATTAGATTTAAATTGATCTAATCAAAATAAATTCTAATCTAGACAATTATGTAGAACTATTCTACAACTAGTCTAGTCATGCATCTATCATATCTCATATGATATTTAAAATTAAATAATTTTTATTTGCTGTTTATCAGATGTTATTATAACACTTATAATATCAGAAAATAGTAAATAAGAAGATCTAAAATATGATTTAATCAGATTAAATCAAAGACATGCAAAACTATTCTATAGAACTATTCTATTCTAGAACTAGTCATGCATATCTTCATGTTCTTAGATCCAAATCATTTAATTTTAATTTTTCTGATTTCAGATCTGATCACATCTCATGTGACATCTGAAATCACTTTATTTTCTAATTAAAATAAAATTAAAATCAGATCTAAACAATCTAGAACCATGGCTCTGATACCAGTTGAAGGGAAATCCTGATTTCCCGGTCCAGGTTCGTCCAGATCTGATTAGATCAAGAGATATATTTCAAAAATTTTCTCTTGATCTCAATCAGATCTTGATATGTTTCAGATCTGATTCTTATTATTTTAATAAATAAAATAAAATAAGATAAATTAAATCAAATTTAATTTACCTGATTTGGGTAATCCTATTACCCTGTAGATGATCCTGATTGCAGCGGAAGGTTCTGGATCTTAGCCACGCAAGCGCCTGGCCTCTACCGGTATCCACTCGGGTTGGATCTGGAGATCCTCTTCTTCTCTATCACACCTCCAAAAATCAGATCTGGATCTGATCTGGAGGATCTTCAAAACTCTTTTGAAGATCTGCAGTCGTCCTTTTGCAGCAGCGCAGCCTTCTTGCTTTTGATCGCCTTTCCTTGATCTGAATCGCACCAAACCTAAAGTCCAAAACACTTTTGGACGTGGAGAGCAAGGGGAGAAGAGACTATGGCATGGAGAAGGAGGGGAGAGGCAGCCTTGGGGTGGGTCTAATTCACTTAGGAATTAGGGTTGGGCGCAGGGTCTTATTTATAGACCTCTTGTGATCCAACTCCTCTTCCTCTCAACCAATCACAACCCTTTGTGAAATCAGATCTAAATCTGATTGGTTGGAATAGAGACCCCTGGATTCCTCCTTAGAGGGGTTTCAATAATTTTGCTAGTGTTATCCTTATATCCCCATCTCATAAATAATCTTTACCACATCCAGCAAGAACTTTCATTGTCCACCTGGTGGGCCCATGAAAAAAACGGGTCCCGTATATTAGCAAATCTGTAAACACCTTGCCTAAAGCCAAGAATTGGTACACTTGTATACACTTCTAGGGCAAAATTATTAATTTTGACTACTATAATGAATGGTTATTTTCTATCACACATGTGTACTTTAGTGTCTGTAGATACTCCTTATTTAATAGTGAATATAATTCATATTTCAAGAGTTTAAAATGAAAGAAACATGTATATATATCTATATTATTATCTCTATAAATCAGCTCCCAGCCATAGATCACACGATGGATGGGATGATCGGAAGTTGGTGTACGATCGCTTCTCTTTAGTAGATGAGGTCTTGAGTCACGGTGTGGAACACCGAAGGAGAGTAAGTACTCGTAGAGAAACGGAGACATCTATATCTCTACTCTATATCATTAGGAAGTGTTCTACTTCTTCGTCAATGAGCGGACTGACTGCTGCTTATATCTTACCTGTATTATATCGTCTATCTATCCTTTTTTATTAGTTATCTACACCATTACTTCTGCTCCTACCATTTGAACCCTGAGGGTTGTTGGCTTGACATGTTCATTGTAGAAACTGATTGCATCAAGATGGATCTATCTACTCTCTTATAGGAGTTAAGCCCTATGATGATCATGATTATATTCAATTCTTGAAGTCTCTATCTATTCAGAGTAAATAATAAAAGATTTTTATTTAGATTTTCACATGACTCAACAAATGATTACAATACAATGACAGAGACTAGGCTTTGACAGTTCACCATTAACCCTAATTATCGGGGCTCAAGATAGAAGAACTTAATCACACAGTAGCCACCAAGAGGTTCACATCAGCTCTGAGGTGCCACCAATAGCTGCTAGCACTGGTGGTTGGGAGCAATTAGAATGATTTAGATGATCATCATTACAGCTGTTCGAATCAGAAGATTCCTTTGTCCTCGAAAGGAGTTGATGAGTCTCATCGATAGAATCATGATCATATCCCTTACCATACATAACTGAACCTAACTTGGTCACACAAAACAAGTTTGAATCTGGTATCATCAAGTAACTGATCTAGTTCAATTGATCTGAATAGATTCATTAGGTTCAAGGAAATCGTGCTAGCACTCGATTAACCTAACGTTCTTCCTTTACTATACAAATAAGTTGTCCTGATGAGCCAAAGAGTTTGTGCTTCGAGCAGAGGCTTACATATGTTTGACTGAGGTGTCCAAGTCAATAGTTGTCTTATTTGTAAGACATTAACCTCCAGTTTCGGTCACCTGCCATTTTCTTGTTCTTGACTTTGGTCAAAAGTCACCTTGACTCAGGTCACACGTGAACCATTGACCCTTGACTTTTACCACATATCATGCACCTATTGAGAGCTAGGTGGCCTGTCCCCCTGCCAGAACCTGGCAAGGAGGAAGGTGCACGCCTAAGGTTTGCGTGAGCCCAAGATAGAGGCGCCTAGAGTTCCTTGTGGACAAGGACTCCCACCTCCCTTTTGGGATTCCAATCAGAGTTTACTTAGAATCCATTGACTAATCTTAGGCGCT
>QRFJ01005856.1:0-50434 GCA_006176705.1 Cocos nucifera
TTCTTGACTAAGAGCTTTCACCGCCTCGATCTAAATTGAAGAAACCTTATGGGTTTTTCCAGTTTTGTTTTTTCTACTTCATGTCTAAATTCTTTGAACTTTCAAAAAGCTTCAGACTTATGTCTCATTTAAGATACACATACCCATTACCTAGATAGATCATCGGAACAAAGTATTATGAAGTAACAAATTGCCTATAGCCGGTACATCAAATGGGCTGACACATTTAGTATGTACTAGGAGAAGGAGATTGTGGCCCATCCCAATGTTCCCACACAAATGAAGTTTTGGTCATTTTGGCCTTTGAGACAAGATTTACGAAGTTGATAATGACCTCGAAAAAGTCAATGTACTCAATAGCCCATCTTCTTCTTCAATTTTGTTGATCCCATCCTTCTGCTATATGAGCCTTAGTCTCAGTGCCATGTATCTGAATTGTTTTTGAAGCTATCCCTTTAGGTTATTTTGGCATTCAGTTTGCTCGATTAGTTAAATAGGTACATCAATACTGTAGATAATAGAGACAATTAATACAGAACCCCATTGCAATTTTTTTCTTTTTTCATAAGAATATAACATGGTCGCCTTAAAGAAGGTATCAACTCAGCCTTCTTAGCTAAGCATGGAACAAGAAATGCAAATTTCTACTAGCTGCAGGGCTACACTTAATAACAGCTTCTTCAAAACTACAGTCTTAACTAGATGATATCGAAGAGGGTATGTTTGCACGGGACTACGTGCAGCAACTCTTGCTCATTACCGGATGCATAGGATTCATTGTCTCCATTCCGCTCAGGCTCCTACTATCCTCAAGATCCTGCATAGAGAAGTGCACAGTGAGCACTAGAACCAGAGTCAAGCACCCCAACTAGATTGCAGAAGAAATCTAAGAGGTTAGGGACATCAATATCGAGTTATACTCCAGGAAGGAACCTTCCTTCTTGTTCGTTTCAGGGTGGCCAGGTAAGTAGCAGCTTTCGCTTCCAAGGTGTCGCTGTTGCAATGGAAAACACTTTCCTTTGATATCGACACTTCTATCTTCGACCTGCCTTTACTTCTTTCTTTTGTTCCTCATCCACCTTTCTGCTTTTCGAGACTCCTTTTTTTCTTTTCATAAGATTTTCTTTTGAAGAAGTCCATTCCATAGCAAGAACTGAGCTTTTAGAACTTTTCTAGAAAGGCTCAGGTAGTGACCCAACATATTCATTAATCGGCAAGAAAATTTTGAAGTTTATGTATTGGTAAATTCATGATGAATTGTCCATTATGCACTCAGTTCAAGGATTGCAGAATAATATCATTCATAGATCCAAGTCTTAACTTTCACCACGAGCTTCTCAAGCTCTTTCATGTCCTTGATCATCATCATTATAGTGATCTTGGACTGATTTGTTCCATCACGCATTTAGCCTTAAAAAGTCATTTCTGTGACTTGATATTGGTGCGCGACCTGATTTCACCGAAACATCTCCCAGGTGACAATATTTGGCGAGGCAGTCTCGATATCTTTATGTTGGCACTGGAGCTCATCAGAATATCGAGCCCAAACATATAATAACTAGCCCTTATTATCTTCATCTATCCATTTTTCCAAAGACGCTCTCTGGTTAGTGGCATGGACGGACTAGGTAAGGTGGAGGGGCTTCGGTCTAATATCATGAGGTTAACTTCTCGGAACCCAAACTATTTTATAGTTTCTGAGCTTAATCTTTATAATTGGGTCCCGATCAGTCTTAATGTGTGCTTGATACGTGCTAATGGGTTGGATGCAAATATTTTTCTGTAGAGAGTCAAAGATTCTAGTTAGATACTGTTATTTTGACTTGACTAATTTGTTTAAGAATTTTATTTTTAAATAAATTAGCTTCCACTATTTTCTCGGATCCTTACCTCTCTCTGTAGAGATGCAAAAAATCTCCATATTAATGATTTCTAGTGGGTGGTGTGGTCTCACAAACTGACTCATCACCTCACCTAACAGTTATTGATGATGGGTTAGCCAATGAGTGAAACAACAACTCTTGTTCAATGATTCTCTAATCATGGTGCACCTAAACTTTATCTTTAATTCATGAATCTCACCGTATTCAAAATATTGATCCACTCCTTAGTTAAGTCGGACCCACTATTTGCACAGACTGGATTCCTAATTGAGTCTCTCACCGTATCCAAAACATTGAGCCCAACTCATCCTCCAGCCCATAGCATCCAATGCCTAATAGACATGGTTGCATCTTTTCGATGCAACTGAGCCACTGTATCCAATTGAGAACAATCAACCCCGGGAAGGGCCCGCATATCTACAATGGTGGAAGACCTCAAACTTAATCTTTTCTTAGGAAGAATTGATTCAGGTCTCATTAAACTAGACTTGTCATAGTCATAACAATTATGACTAACCTAGAGGCATGGGTTAGTTTAGATTATTGACCACCTCAGATCTGAACTGTGTCAACAGATATGACCAGGTAAGTGAGACCAGTAGAAGAAATATGCCACTAACTCGTACAAGAACGCATTCAGATCGAGTAGCTTTCAATTAAAAATCAGTCGATCGTATGTGCCAAACTTACCTTAGACACCAAATTGTTGAGCCAGAACCAAGTGGGTTAGCCTACAATCCAGACTCTAACCTCTGAGCCTAATTAGGTCTTGCTTGATCGTGACTCAATCTTGACCCAGACTTAATCCTATTAGGCTGGTCAATTTAAGCATTGTTAATCCCCTCTGACCAACTCTTGATTCGGTTTGATTAACCACTTAGACCTAATTGAGCTATCCAAGCCCGAACCTAGTATTATGAATATGCCTTAGATCTGAAATTCTCAATTTTAGACCTAATTTATATTCCATAATCTTAATTCTTAATTAAGTAGGGTTTATAAACAAAATATGCATAATAAATCCTAGGGTTTCAAGATCTAGGGTTTTGCAGAAAGTAAGTTTTGGATTTCTGATTAAGGACGAACACGCAGCACCCCTACACGTCATAAGAACACTCCATCGGATGGGAGGAAAGGGCCTTTAAACTCTTCTTCATTCTTATGATCAGACGGCCAAGAGGAATGCCTTAATCAGGAACATGCAATACTACAAAACAATTTTAGATCTATATCATATATCTCATATACAGATTAGATCTAATCATGGCATATTTTGCATACATCTCATGTATCGAATCATGCATATTTTTAGATCTAATATACTCATAATAATCTAAAAAATTAGATTTAAATTGATCTTATCAAAATAAACTCTAATCTAGATAACTATATAGAACTATTCTACAACTAGTCTGAACATGCAACAATCATATCTCATATGATGTTTAAAATTAAATAATTTTATTTACTATTTTTTAGATATTATTATAATAATTATAATATCAAAAAATAGTAAATAAATAGATATAAAATATAATTTAATTAGATTAAATCATAAACATGTAAGACTATTCTATAGAACTATTCTATTTTTGAACTAGTCATGCATATTTTTTAATCTTAGATCCAAATCATTTAATTTTAATTTTTTCTGATTTTTGATCTGATCAAATCTTATGTGACATCTAAAATCACTTATTTTATAATAAGAATAAATTTAAAATTACATCTAAACACTTTAGAACCTTGGCTCTGATACCAGTTGAAGGGAAATCCTGATTTTTTGGATCAAGTTCGTTCAGATCTGATCAGATCAAGAGATATATTTTAAAATTTTTTTTCTTTGATCTAGATTAGATCTAAAGATATTTTAGATCTAATTCTTATTATTTTAATAAATTAAAATAAAATCTAAGATAAATTAAATCAAATTTAATTTACCTTGATATGGGTAATCCTATTATCCGTTGATGATCCTGTATGCAGCAGAAGGTTCTGGATCTAGCCACGCAAGTGCCTAGCCTCTACCGGTATCCACTCAGGCTGGATCTAGAGATCCTCTTCTTCTCTATCACATCTCCAAAAATTAGATCTGGATCTGATCTGGAGGATCTTCAAAACTTCTTTTGAAGATCAACAGTTGTCCTTTGTAGCAGCGCAGCCTTCTAGCTTTCAGTCACCTTTCTCTTGTCTGGATTGCACCAACCAAGGTCCAAAACACTTTTGGACATGGAGAGGAGAGGGAGAAGGTGGGTTTGGCATGGAGGAAGAGGGGAGAGGCAGCCTTGGGGCATGGGATTTCAATTTTCCAATCTTATTTGAGTTGGGCGCAGGGTCTTATTTA
The DNA here is from genome assembly GCA_006176705.1 of Cocos nucifera. NCBI lineage: Eukaryota > Viridiplantae > Streptophyta > Magnoliopsida > Arecales > Arecaceae > Cocos > Cocos nucifera. Next base: position 4,228 of record QRFJ01005856.1, read on the forward strand.
TAGACTTTCTGTGATCCAACTCCTCTCTCTTCTCAACCAATCATAACCCTTTGTGAAATTAGATCTAAATCTGATTGGTGGGAATAGAGTCCCTTGGATTCCTCCTTAGAGGGATGGCCTAAGACCAGTCAAAGTTGGTTCTTAGGGAGAACTCTAATCGGAATCCAAAAAGGGGATGGAGTCCCTGTCCAATAGGGACTCCTGGGTGCCTCCAGCTTGGGCACACGCCAAGGGTGGTGTGCACCCTCCTCCTTGCCAGGTTCTGGTAGGGGGACAGGCCCCCACTAGCTCTCCAATAGGTGTGTGACATGTGGATAGAAGTCAAAGTATCAATGGTCAATATTTGACCAGTCAAAGGTCAACTTTTGACCAAAGTCAAAGGACGAGAAATGGTAGGTGACCAAAAATGGCAGGTATTATCTTACAAAATAAGACAATACTTTTTCTGACCTGGACAAGCTCCAGTCAGACCAAGTGAAGGCCTCTGAATGAGCACAAACTCCTTTGGCTCAGTCAGGACAACTATTTATGATAGTAAAAGAAGAACGTTAGGTTCAATCGAGTGCTAGCATGATTTTCTTGAACCTAATTGAATCTCATTCAGATCAATTGAACTGGATCAGTTCAATTGATGATCACCAAATTCAAACCCTTATTTGTGTGACCCAGTTAGGTTTAGTTCTGTATGGTAATGGGATATGTCATGATCTCTATCATCGACATCATCGAAACTCCTTTCGATGGATCAGAACTCTTCTGATTCGAACAGCTAGAATGATCGATCATCTAAATCATTCTAATTGCTCCCAAAATCCACCAGTGACACCTAGCAGTATATGGTGGCAACCCATCAGAGCTGAATGCGAACCTCTTGGTGCAGCTACCTATGTGATTAAGTTCTTCTATCTTGAGCCCCGATCAGATTAGGGTTAAGGTGAACTCGTCAAACCCTAGTTTCTATCATATGATGTAATCATTCGATTCAAGTCCGATGTGAAAACCTAAATAGAAACTCTTTCTATTATTTCACTCTGCCATGGCCATGGGCTTCTGGACTTGATTCTCATGATCATCATAGGGCTGCTCCTCTACCACCGAGGTAGATAGATTCCATCTTGATGCTATCCAGTTCCTACAATGAACATGCTATAGCCAACATACACCTCAGGGTTCCATATGGCTAGGAGATCGAGTAATGGTGTAGTCAAACTATAACACCCTCAAGGTGAACTACCGATGCACCTCAGGTCAAAAAATCAGATACACTACTGCAGCATCGAGTCAGTCATTGATGAGAAGGTAGACTTCCTAATGACTACTCGAGGTGGTCACGCTCAGTGCCCTCATTCTCTAATGAGTATCTGTACTCTCACTCCAGTGTCTCCACATCGTAGACTCAAGACTCATCTATTAAAGAGAAGCGATTGTACACCAACCTTTCGGATCAATCACCATCCTCGTGATGATCCTATGGTCGAGAGCATTTTATGAGTTAATAATGATTATTCATGTTTTAAATTTTCAACTCTTGAAAATATGAATTATCATTACCATTAACTCAAAGGATGTATAACAGACACTAAATACACTTACGTGATAGAAAATAACCCATTTTATTGATTATAGTCAAAATTATAATTTTGCCCTTAGAAGTGTATTACAAGTGTCAGCCAATTCTGGCTTCTAAGGCATATATATCTAACACTACCGTGGGTACAGGTGGAACCTAAGTTGCTAGAGCTGAAATGAGAGCAGATGGATCTGGATGGGATCAGGCCGCAGAGGCCGTCGATTGTCAGATCGAAGCTCTTCTGGAAGGCATTTTCTCTTGAAAAATAACTCTGGATCGCTGCTGAACACTCCTTTAAGATAAGGAATAGTGGCCCTCCTTCTAGCGCCAAATCTATTGATGCAGAAACTGGTCATCGCCGGAGGCTGCTGTAGTGAAGGCCGACGAGGTCGCCGTCGGAAACCTATAAAATAAAGTCCCATCAAGAGCCGATGGGGGATGGCTCCGATAGGACCCTCCGACGGTCAAGTTAGCTCTGGTCCATAGATATGGAGTGCTCAGTATGAAGTTTGGCAGAGTTTTGAGGAGGAGAGAAGGGTTTTGAACCTGGCGTAAGCGTATCTAGAGAGTCTTTTTTATAGGCAGAGCTTGTTGTAACTGCCTTGATTAATGACTGTCGTAACCATCCTGATCAATGTCGATCATTATTGACTTGATAAATACCGATCATTATTGTTGTATAATCGTTTAGCAGTGGGATCGTCAACAGTCTGTAAGAAGTTTAACTTTCATAGAAGTTTGGCTAAGGCTCATCCATTGGGATCCCAAAGGAGCTCAACCACTGAGGAGTTTGGCTACCGTAGAAGTCCGATCGAAGGAGATGTCTGGGGGAGTTCGGCTCCTGGAGAAGTTCGACCACTAAGGAGTTCGGCTGGAAGTTCAGCCATTGAAGAGTTCGGTCAAAAGTTCGGCCACTGAAGAGTTTGGCTCCCATAGAAGCCCGACCGAAGTAGGGGGCAGTTTGACTCCTGGGGAAGTTCCACCGATTGAAAAAGTTTGAAAGGGGCTCGACCGCTAAGGATCTCGGCTAAGGCTTGTCTGCTGAAGCTTTTCCTTAACTATCGGTTGCATTGTCGATTGAGAATCCGATTGGAGTTCGGTGGGAGCGAGGTTTATCCCCAACAGTATATATACTAAAAATAGGTTAAGATTGTAAGAGTACTAAATTATACTGAATAAAAGCTCTTTTCTTTCGAAAATCTCTTCTTCTCTTTTTCTTTATTCTTTGATTTATTTGATCATTCTTCCCCAGAGATCTCTGAGAAGTACTTCCTTATTGCTTGGCTAATCATCGGTGGCTACGTCGATCCATGTAGGAAGAGCACATATTCTCAATATTTGGTATCAGAGCGGTGTTGCATGGAAGGAAGGAAGACACCTAGGGTTTACTACATCCAGGATCTGTTACATCAGATTTTATCTTAAAAACTTCTAGTTTGCTTCGTGGTTGTCTCTAGATTGAGGTGGAGATTGTTTACATGGAGGAACGGTGATACAGAAGTTTGAAAAGAGGATCTAGGGTTAGTTAGATTTTTGGTGAAGGATAGTTTTACTGGTGTGTGATTGTGAAGGGTGTTAGGGATCTGTTCTTGACTTACTTGAAGTCATGGGATTAAGTGGATTCAAGATGGATTTTGAGAAGTTCGACAGCAAGAAAAATTTTACCCTATGGCAACAAAGAGTAAAGAACTTGTTGGTTCAGTAGGGGATCTACAAGGTCTTGACAAAAGAAAGGCTGAAAAGGATCAGTGCTAAGGATTGCAGAGAGTTGGAGAAAATTGCTTTTAGTACAATCCGGATGTTCTTGGCCGATCAGGTTTTGCCCAAGGTTTGCTAAGTGACTATGACAAAGGGGCTCTAGGAGAGACTAGAGAATATATACATGGGAAAGAATATGACAAATAAGCTATGGTTGAAGAAACAGCTGTATACTTTGAGGATGCTCGAAGGCGGAGATCTTGTTGCACATATCCAAAGGTTCAATTAGGTGTGTTCTGAGGTGATGAGTTTGGATGTGAAGATCGACAAGGAGGATTGGGCATTGCTGCTATTATGTTCTCTCCTAGGTTCGTAAGATGGTCTCATAACTACTCTAGTTTATGGAAAGGAGATCCTAAACTATGAAGAGATTGTTGGTGTGCTCAGATCAAATGAGCAAAGGAAGAAGATCTGCAAGAGAGACCCTAAGTCTGAGATCTTGACTGTGAATGAAAGACAGGGAAGATCAAATGAGAAGACAAGAGGAAAATCTAAGGGCAAGTCAAAGTCTCACAATCAGAGGAAGATGATATTGAAATGTTATAAATATCATCAGTTTGGACACCTGAGGAGAGATTGTCTCCTTTTGAGATAAAAAAAAGAGAAGGCCAGCAAGGGAGATGATATAGCTTCTGTGAACAATGGAGAAGACCTCCTAGTTGTATTAGATGGATCCACAGAGTGCGATACTATGTGGATATTAGATTCAGCATGCTCGCACCACTATAATTCTCATCGGGAGTGGTTTGTTACCTACCAGAAGATCGATGATGGAAGTGTCAGCCTTGGAGATGATCACCCATGCAAAGTAGCTGGAATTAGCTCTATCAGGATGAGAATGTACGATGGGATCATTCATACATTATTAAATGTCAGGCATATACCAGAGTTGAAAAAGAATTTCATTTTTTTGGGCTACTTGAAGGAGCAGGGTTATGCTTTTAGTAGCCAGGCTAGGAGTGGATGTCTAAAAATTTTTAAGAGAGCTTTGGTGGTGATAAGAGGTAGAAGACTGAGCAACAATTTTTATAGAATTGAAGGCTTAGTGGTAAATGATAGTGCAGAGGTGCTAGCAGCGGCACAGGAGGAGCAGATTTTATATCGACTGTGGCACTATCGGATGGGTCATATGAGTGACCGTGAACTCATAGAACTAAGCAGAAGAGGTATGATCCTAGTCCTGAAGAAGGAAGGCACAGATCTTTATGAGCCGTGTATCATTGGCAAACTGCATAGGGTGAAGTTTGCCAGAAGTACCAAGCATAGTAAGGGAGTGTTGGATTTAGTGCACTCGGATGTGTAAGGACCAGCTCTTGTATCAGCTAGAGGTGGGGCAAAATACTTTGTTACTTTCATTGATGATTTCTCAAGGAAGGTATGGGTTTATCTGATCAAAGAAAAATCAGAGGTGTTTGTCTGATTTAGAGCCTGGAGAGCTGAAGTAGAGAAGGAGTCAAGGAGATAGGTAAAGTGTCTGAGGTCGGACAATGGAGGGAAGTATACTAGCCTAGAGTTCAGAGGATACTATGAGGAAAATGGCATCAAACACCATTACACGGTGAGGATGACTCTCCAGTAGAATGGTGTCATGGAGTGGATAAATCGGACACTTACCGAGAAGGCATGGAGTTTGAGGCTGCAGACATCACTCCCAAAATTCTTTTGGGGTGATGCTCTAACTTTTTCTTATCTTCTTGTGAACAGGTTCTCTTATTATAAGATGAATGGAGGCATTCTAGAAGAGGTCTGGAGTGGAAAGAAGGCAGAGCTCGGCCACCTAAAAATCTTTTGTTGCACAGCCTATGCACATGTAGAGGCAACTAAGGGGAGCAAATTGGATCCAAAATCTCAAAAGATGATATTCATAGAATATCTACAAGGAGTCAAGGGATACCTTCTATGGGACTCTCAGGCACAGAAGTCAGTGTTCAGCAGGGATGTTATCTTTGATGAGAAGAGCATCTTGAGGAGGTCTGGGATAGATGAAATTGGAGAAACAAAGATGAACAGCAGTGGCCAGTTAGAGAATGATGGCATACAGGTTACATCCACTTACAGGAGTGTTCCTGTTGAGGTGGAGCTGGATAGAAAAGTATTATCTCAAATTAAAAATCAGCATGGAGGATCAGTAGTTCAGATAGATGTGTAGGAGCAACCACAGACATCAGGCAGAGATGTGCAAGTGGGAGTGGCTTTGCACAAGCCCCAGCATACTATTAGGAGATTGGTCAGATATGGCATTGATGAGGTTATCTTCTATGCACTCATTACTACTAATGAAGATCCAAAGAATTATGCAAAGGCCATGGAGAGTGAGGATCATGATTCATGGATGTAGGCCATGATGGAGGAGATAGAATCACTTAAGAAGAATCAGACATGGCAACTGGTGGATCTTCCAGAGGGTGCTCAACCCATTGGCTCAAAGTGGGTGTTCACAAAGAAAGAAGCACCTTTAGAATAAGGTGGAATCAGATTCAAAGCTAGGCTAGCAGCAAAGGATACTCATAAAGGGAAGGGATTGACTACATAGAAATTTTCTCTCCTATGGTGCATCATACATCTATCCGACTTTTGCTATCACTAGTGGCACCGCATAACATGAAATTAGAACAGATGAACGTAAAGACGGCCTTCCTTCATGAAACTTTAGAGGAAAGAATCTACATGAAGCAGTTGGATGGTTTCATAGAGATGGGATAGGAAGAAAAGGTGTGTTTACTTAGAAAATCTTTGTATGGCTTGAAACAATCCCCTCGTCAGTGGTATCGAAGATTTGATAGCTTTGTCTTGAGCCTGGGTCTCAGTAGATGTGAACATGATTATTGTATCTATGTCAAGGATGTAGATGAGGAGGATATCTTGTACCTATTATTGTATGTAGATGATATGCTTATAGCCAGTAGAAGCATGGATGCTGTGAAAAGATTGAAAAGGGCATTATTATCTAAATTTGAGATGAAAGATTTGGATCTAGCTGAGAAAATCCTTGAAATGGAGATTTACAAAGATAGGTGCAAAGGAGTGCTCTATTTGTCATAAGGAAAGTATGTCCAGAAAATTCTGGAGAGGTTTGGGATGGAGAAGGCCAAACCTGTAGAGACACCATTGCTGAGCCATATGTCTCTCTCTAAGTTACAGTGTCCTCAGTAAGAAGAGGAGAGAGAGTGCATGGAATAAGTCTCTTATGCAAATGTTGTAGGCAGTGTGATGTACACTATGGTGTGTTGTAGCCCAGATATAGCACATGCTATGAGCACGGTTAGTAGATACATGACTAACCCTAGGAAGGAACATTATAAAGCATTGAAATGGATATTGAGATATTTGCAGGGAACAAGGGATTATGGTTTGGTGTTTGGTGGGCAGCCGGGAGGATTTGGAGAACAATCTGTGAAGATGTGTGAAGGTTTAGGTCCTTTGAAAGGATTTGTTGATACAAATTATATTGGTGATCTTGATACAAGGAGGTCTACTACTGGATACCTCTTATGCGTATATGGTGGACCGGTGTCTTGAAGATCAACCCTTCAGACAATCACGGCCTTATCTACCACAAAGGCCAAGTACATTGGGATAAAGGAGGCTGCAAAGGAAGCCCTTTGGCTTAGGAGGCTGATTGATGAGTTGGGGGAGCAGAGCAAGGTTACACTATTCAGTAATAGTCAGAGTGCTCTATTGTTGGCACATAACTCAGTCTATTATGCACGCATAAAGCATATAGACGTGAGGTATCACAGAATCAAAGAGCTGATGGAGGAAGGTGAAGTAGAACTGATGAAGGTCCATACCAAGGAGAATCAGTGTGATGCAGTCACGAAGGTACTTTCCAGAGACAGCTTTCAGAGATGTGTGGCATGGATGGGTCTATTGAGAGAGATGAGTTCACAAGGACTTGGAAGCACCAAGGTGGAGAATATGAGCTCAAAAGTAGCACTCCCAAGTCTTAGAAATATGAGAAGGTAGATCATAGAAAGACGAGAGCGAGCCGAAAGAAGAATCAATCTTAATAATAAAGTTCAGAAACTGGGTCGGCTCACTCTGAGATTGAGCTAGCTCAGTTGGAAACTGGGTCGACTCAGTCCAGAACTGGGTCGACTAGGTCTCAAAGAAAAATTCAGATAGAAAGTAGTATTTTCAGACTTGGCATGGTATACCAGACTGAGCCGATCCAGTCGCAGGTTAGCCGGCTCAGTTTTTGCGGGTTATTATTTTGTGTATATGGATTGTTTGAGTTTGAAAAGTTTTTCTATGAGCTTGAGCTCGATCCTTTATAAAGTATATATACTGAAAATAGGTCAAGATTGTAAGAGTGCTGAAATATACTGAATAAAAGCTCTTTTCTTCTGAAAATCTTTTCTTCTCTATTCCTTGATTTATTTGATCATGCTTCCATAGAGATCTCTAAGAAGTACTTCTTTGTTACTTGGCTAATCATCGGTGGCCATATCGATCCATGCGGAAAGAGCACATATTCTCAACAATTGACATGAATACCATTAGAAAAGTGCATGGACAAAGATAATGGTCGAGTGGTTGGGAGTTTTTAACCACTCACTTGATTTCAAAAATCAAATAAGCCTCCTATCTTTATCCAACACCTCCTCCCATATGTTTAAAACATAGAACGACTCTCCTTCTGCATGTGCACATTTTTATTTCTCCAAAAATGTTTGACAAACAAAAGGAAGGGCATGGGAAGCAGATAAGGTTGGATTGGTTCCAACCACCAAAAAATTGAGTTGAATTCAAAACTCAACTTACTTTGAACCGATCCAACCCTTGGACTAGGTCAAAAGCAGATAAGAGAGGGGGTGCAGAAACCTTCTAGGTGAGAGAGAAGTTACATACAAAAATTTTGGACATGGAACAAGAGTGGAAAAGTAAAAAATGGTGGGCGCATGGGAGAGTTTGAATTCAAACATCATTTGACTTGGTCCTAATTGGTTTCAACCAAACCAATTAATCTAGACCCAATTAGATCAGGTTAAATCCAACCAAATTAGGCTTAGCCTAATCCAATAAAATCCTAATTAAATTAGAAATTAATTAAATCTAGGATCTGATCAAATCAGGATCAAAACTTTCATAGCGATTAGGTCATCTCATGTCCTGATCTGGTCAAATCCAATCGAATCAAATTCAATCGAACTTGATCGAATCCTCATCACTCAATCTAATTAAGCTAATTAGTAATTGAATTGCTAATTAATCCTTCAAAAATATCTAAGTCCAAATCAAATGGATTACCGGGCAATAAAGTTCCATCAACATGAAACTCCTGAAGAGTCCCAATCCAGTAGGACTCTTGAACCCAATGTCCCAAACGAATGGAACTCATAATCTTAGAGTTCCAAACTAGTGAGACTCTTAATCAGAGAGTCCTAGATAAGTAGAACTCAGAGTCCTAGTCCAGTGGGACTCTTGGTCATAGAGTTCCAATCTAGTGGGACTCTGGACCATAGTATCCTAGGTCATCAAGACTCATGATCAGCCATCAGATAGGTAGAAACTCCTTATGTGTGTGACCCCATATGTTCGAATCCTAAGTCGATAGTATAAGAACTAATTTTTTGTACCAATCGATGTGACCATCTAGTAATGGTATTCGACGTTCGGATAGGTCAAAAAATCGCAACATAATAATGACAAACCTATGGAATATGGTTACCATATGATTCATCCCCTTGATCACGATGCTCAAAAGGATGATCTAGGATTTACTGTTAATCCTATAATTCATCCATATTATATTTCAAAATTTAGCATCCATCATATGGACTACCCCGATCGAGGATTTGCGAAATTGAATTATAGCAATGCACTTGCTCCAACACTTGAAAGGAACAATCCCATCTTGACTCACACACCAACAAACCAATTACTTGACTGCACCCAGTAGCCTTCCATCATTGAAGTAGAAATTTAGGTAGTTTGGTACCTAAGTATAGTGAGTTGCTTGCAAGTCACCGTGGTGGTCTTAGGTCTAAGGGACACTTATACCCATATTCTTCGAGGCTAATTTTGATAGAAGAAAAGCTCTAGAGTTGGTCACGTTCAGTGTAGATGTACCCATACATCTCACTTGCATGCCATGCTAGTGTCTCAACACTTCTTGGTTACGAGCACAACCAACCTATATGGCATACAAGGATCTATACTCAATAAACGTTGTCGTTCTAAATAACAACGTATCTTTTGGTCGTGAACAATTTAAAGACTAAATGATAAATCCTCTTTTGTCAAATCTAGATAGTCCTAAGGACTTCATCACAATACAGAAGTTCACTAGAAGACAACAGAATTTATGATAAAAAATATCAAAATAACTTTTATTATTCGATAATTCATATACAAGTACAATAAGTAGCACAACCATTAATAGGCTGACAATTGGCTTTGGGACATATTCCCAACAATCTCCCACTTGGACTAAAGCCAATCAGTGCAGTATTTAATATCTATCTTTGATTTGAAGTCATTGAACTCCTTCACCATAATAGCTTTAGTGAATGGGTCGATCAGGTTCTCCTTTTCGTTGATCTTCTGAAGGTCAACATCACCTCGATCCATAATTTCTCGGACAAGATGGAAGCGGCGCAGAATATGCTTCATCTACTGGTGTGCCTTAGGTTCCTTCGCCTGAGCAATGGCTCCAAAGCTATCGCAATAGAGTAGAACTGGACCATCCAGGGAGGGTGCTATTCCAAGCTCGATGATGAATTTTCTCAGCCACACCACTTCTTAGGCAGCATCTAATGCAGCAACATACTTTGCCTCACAAACTAAATCGACCATAGTGTGCTGCTTAGAACTCTTTCAATAGACAGCTCCATCATTAAGGGTGAATGTATATCCTAACACACTCTTGCTATCATCTTGATTAGACTGAAAACTGAAGTCTGTGAACCCCATCAGTTTCAAGTTCGATTCACCATATACAAGCCACTGATCCTTAGTTTTTCTTAAATACTTTAGGATGATTTTAACAACCTTCTAGTGGTTCTCTCTTGGATCAGATTGGTATCTACTCACTACCCCTAGTGAGTGTGCCACATCTGATCATGTACATGTCATGGCGTATATGATAGAACCCACTATCGAAGCATATGATATTCTACTCATACGCTCTCTTTTTAGAAGTATTGTTGGACAATTCCTCTTTGAAAGAAAAATTTCATGGTCTATCGGTAGATAGCCTTTTTTGGAATTCTCCATATTGAACCATTTCAGCATAGTGTCAATGTATGTACATTGGGACAATCCAAGCAATCTTTTAGATCTATCTGTATAGATCTTTATCCCTAGGATGTAGGAAGCTTCTCCTAGATCTTTCATGAAGAACTGTGATGATAGTTAGATCTTTATTTCTTGCAATGTAGGGATATCATTCTCGATTAAGAGAATTTCATCCACATATAATACTAGAAATATTATTGCTGAGCCATTAGCCCACTTGTATATGTAGGGCTCCTCTTCGTTTTTAATGAAGCCATACATTTTGATTATTCTATCAAATCATATGTTTCAGGTCCAAGATACCTACTTAAGTCTATAAATAGGCCTTTGAAGCTTATACACCTTAGACTCATCTATGGATGTGAATCCTTCAGGCTATATCATATACACCTCTTCATCTAGCTCTCCATTTAGGAAAGCCATTTTCACATCCATCTGCCAGATTTCATAGTCTAGATGGGTAGCAATGGCAAGCATAATTTGAATAAATTTGAGCATTACCATAGGAGAGAACGTCTCATCATAGTCAATACCATAACATTGATGATATCCCTTAGCAATCAGACGGGCTTTATAGGTCTCCACCTTTTCATCTGTGCCCTTTTTTCTTTTGAAGATCCACTTACACCCTATGGATTTTATCCCTTCGGGTGGGTCAACCAATGTCCATACATCATTGATCTTCATGAATTTTATTTCGGATTTCATGGCCTCAAGCTATTTCTCAGAATCGGATCTCTGCATTGCATTCATATAAGTGATTGGGTCCTGATCGTTCTCATCGAGTTTGATAGGATCTCCATCTCGGATTAGAAAACTATAGCATCTGTCCGGTTGATGTGGTACTCTACTAGATCATCTTAAGGCTGCATCTACAATGGGTTCTGGGTCTAATCTAATCAGATTTAGCTCTGGTTCAATAACTTATATCTGTTCTTTCATCTATTGTATTTCATTAAGTTCGACCTTAGAGGCATTAGTTCCTTCATCAAGGAACTTCTTTTCTAAAAAGACTGCTTTAACGCTGACAAACACTTTTTGCTCATCAGCACGGTAGAAGTAGTATCCTTTGATTTCTTTTGGGTAAACCTATAAAACTACACTTATCAGACCTAGGTCCAAGCTTGTCTATCATTAAACATTTGACATAAGTCGGACACCCCCAAATCCTAAGGTGTGAAAGCATTAGCTTATGCCCTATCCATATCTCATATGGTGTTTTATTAACAGATTTATTCGGAACCCTATTTAGAATGTAACAAGCTGACTTGAGCGCATATCTTCATAGGAAGATCGACAAACCAGCAAACCCCATCATGGATCGAACCATGTCCAACAGGATCCGATTTCTTCTTTCAGACACACCATTATATTGTGGTATTCCAGAAGGGGTCCATAGGAGAGAATCCCGTTCTCCTCAAGATGTGTTATTAACTCATTGAAAAGGTACTCACCCTCTCGATCATACTAAAGAGTTTTAATAATCTTCCCAGTTTGTTTTTCTACCTCATTTTGAAATAGTTTGAATATTTCAAACGACTCCAACTTATGCTTCATTAAATAGACAAACCCATACCTCGATAGATCATCTATGAAGGTTATGAAGTAGAAATATCCACCTCTGGCACTTGAACTCATTGGACCACATACATCCGAATATACTAGACTCAGGAGTTCAGTGGCTCGTTCACCTTTCTCAATAAAAGATGATTTGGTCATCTTACCAAGAAGACATAACTCATAGGTCAGAAGTAATTCACAATCACTAACCTCAAGAATTCCTTCTTGAGCTAACCTATTAATTATGTTCTTATTAATATGACCTAGCCTATAGTACCAAAGATAGACATCAGACACATCACTAATTCTAGGATGTTTACTAAAGGATTGAACCACGTTAACAGATACAGAAAGTAAATAAATTCTATTATTCAATTGCCCAATCAAAATTATAACACCATTCAAAATGACATTATAAAATTTTTCTTTTATTGATATTTCAAAACCATTCATGGCTAAAAGGCCTATAGAAATGACATTCAATAAGAAAGTTGGACAATAATGACATTCATTAAGAATAACTTTATTTGAATTGGTTACAAGGTTCATGATTCCCAAAGCTAGAATTGAAACTTATCTTCCATCTCCAATATTTAGGAACCTCTCACCTTGATCAAATCTCCTACTGACCTATAAGTCCTACATAGAATTATAAATATGATAAGGGCTTTCAGTATCTAATACCCAGGTAGTAGAATCAAATAAGAAAAAATTGCAAGGTGTTATCATATAATTACCTTGCCCAGCAACCACTTGCTTCTTCCTTGACCTATTCGGATCCAGAAAGGCAATGTACAGAGGATAGTTCCTCTTCAAGTGCCCCTGCTTCTTGCAGAAGAAGCACTCTGCCTGGATCTAGTTGGGCTTGTGCTTCTTGGTCCAACCCTATGCAGTCGTCCTGGTGTTTGGCTACACCTTCTTGTTCTTCTTCTTCTTCTTGTTCTTCTTCTCTTTCTTAAAGAGTCGACGACCAAAAGAAGACCCTCCCACTACATTCACCATCTCCTTATGGAGTTGGTGATCCTTCTTAAAGTTCTGCAGCAACTCCAACAATCCATGATAGTTGACTGCAGACTTTGTCATTCTAAAATGAGTTAAGAAGGGAAGGAAGGACTTGGGTAAGGAATTAAGGATCGCATTCTTATCGAGCTGCTCGTGCAGGAGAAAGCCCAGCTTGCTAAGGCACTCAATCATCTCGATCATGCAAAATACATGATCAGTGACTGAGGCCCCATCCCTCATCCGAGCATTGAAAATGGCACAACTTGTTTTGTGCCTTTCAACGTCGTTAGGCGTGCCAAAAGAGTCGTTCAACATTTGAAGCATCTCCTATGGCTGGGCATTTTTAAACTTGCGGTTGAACTCATCGTTTATTGCTGCCAACATTATACATCGAATGGTGGTGCGGTCATTGAGCTACTTTTGATAAGTATCTCGGATCGCTTCCCTAGCATTCGGAGCTAGCTCCTCAGGTGCAGGATCTGTTACAATATAAAGAATCTGCTCATGCTCCAGGATGATTTTCAACTTATGATACTAGCTATCATAGTTGGATCCCATTAATTTGTCATTATCTAACAATGATCGGAGCGATAGGTTAGTGGCTATTTCTACACAATAAGAAAAATCAAACCTAATTAGTATATGAATCAATTATCCTAAAGACTTGGACTTTAGTCTAAAGGTTCTTCCATTATTTTATATGAATTGATAGCCTCTACCTCCAATTTAAGGAATTATTTTAATTTCTTAGTGGGTACTAGAATCCACATAGACTACACACAAGCCCAACTTTGGTTGGTCAACCTATGTGCACCTATGGGTAGGTTCAAAATCAATTGCTTCTCTAAACAATTTTTAGTAATATCAATTTTGCCCCAGAGATCTAATCAGTAGGCTTTGGCTTGCACTAAAAATATCCGGTTAGGTCCAACCATTAACATGACCACATTTTGTCTTATCTAACCAATAAATAATCAGATCCGACTTTGATCGGCCAACCTAACCATCAGTAGAAAGACTTAACCAAATCATCATTTTATGAATGATAATTTCATTAGTCAATAAGCACCAGGCCTTTGGGTCTCCAGTGATTATCAAATTAGTGAACCTATTATCACTCAACTTAATGAAAGGCTATGATTTAGTTATCTATATAACTATTTTATTTTTAAGGATCTAATAATTTTAGAGGATTTAGTTAACATATTTAAGAAAATCAAGCCAATTTTGATCCTTCCTCTGACTTTACTAAGTTAAATAAAAAAGGATCTAATCTAAGCTGGCATTAAGAGCACCTAAATCAGTTAGACTGATTTACCTAATTGACATGGGTGAGCCCGAATCATCAAGTGATCAAATCAAAACCTAACTCACCAGGATGGCCAAGTAAGTGAGATCAGTGGAAGGGATATGCCATTAACTCGTTAAAGACCGAATTAGTGTGAGTAGCTCCCAATTAAAAACCATTGGTCAAACTACCAAACTTACCTTAGACACCATCCGGTTTGTTAGTTTTAATTTAACCAACCAAGTAATTTTGGATTCGACCGTGTAGCCATGAATCAAGTTCATTTGGTCCTCATTAAAAGCATGGATTTGACCAACTACAACTATTGTAATTGAGTCTATAGATTTCTTGACCTAATCTAAATTAACATTTAATTAGATTTGATCAATTACTCTAATTTAGTCCACTCTTTAACTAACCTTAGGTCTAACCTAATTTATGGACCTAATTTAACTAACCTAATAACCCACATTTTATGATTAATGACTTAGAATCTTAATTCATAATTCTAGACACTAAATCATTATACTTAATATTTAATTAAGTTTATGGATTGTGGGTTAGGGTTCGGCATTTTAAAAATATTTTTAAAATTTTTGAAAGATTTTTTGCAACTTATTATTATTCACCAATTAAGTCGACTCACTTAAAAATTGAATCAGCTCAATTCACAAATAATACTAGTCGTAGGATTTAATCTGAAACTATGTACACTACATAATACTAAACCATAAATCAAACTTTATCTAATTATGCATTCATGATCATAAATTAGATTAAAGCCTAATATAATTAGATCATAAAAATATTAGATTAAATCTAAGATTTTATGATTAACGATATAGATCAGCAACATACTAGGACAACCTTTTCACTATAGAGGGTAAACCCTACAATAGGACAACCTACAGTCCGTGCAATCTGAATTTTAATTTTTAGATCTAATTAATTAAATTATTAAATTAATATTTAAATCAAATTTAAATTATCAATCTAAAATATGTAAGCATATCATGTTTAGTGAACCTACTCTGATACCATTTGAAGGAAATTGCGTAGGATTTAAGCATGAATTTTTGAAACTTTTTTGAATAAAATAGTAGTGGAAGCAAATATTAATCTAAAATTAATACTATACATGCATTGATCAGATCAAATAAACCCCACTCAGGATCTAAACATGCTAATATGTGATAGAAAAATAAAATGCATTCGATCAGCAAATCAAATCTGTTGACCGATATGAGTTTAGAACTTGAAACCTTTTCACCGATAGCTGATCTCCTTGATTTGAATCTATCGAATGAAGTTGTGGTATTATGTTGTAGCTATACTCTAATTCAACCTCTACGGATGGTCCATAGTGAGCTCCTGATCTCGACCAGCTCCACTAGAGTGCTAGCTCCTCGCTAGGGCCTTCGACGGTTGATCATGATCGATTTGATCGATCATATATTTTCTAATTTCTTAGATACTCTAAAAAAATTAGAATACAAATACTGGATGTTGATGAAGAGGTGTTTCAAATTTGGTGGTGATCTGATGCTCACAGCACTCGGTCTCTCCATCCGAACCCAGATTTCCAAAACTAGGATTTCACTCGACCCCAAAACCCTGACACACTAAAAATCTTATCACACCCTCTTTGGGTGGAGTTTCTCTATGAAACAAGTTTTTTTAAAATATGACATTCAGATCCATAAACTCTATTTAGATCATATCTAAAAATTGGATATCCTTAGAGATGAAAATCAAAAGAGAAGAGATGCATGAGGAAAAAGTAAAGTGCTATGAGATCCTGCTCATCTTCACTCTAAGATTTTTTTCACCCAAAACTAATACCTAATTATTATGAAATTTTTAGCATATAATTCTAACCCCTTCTTGTGCATGCACAAAAATTCTCATAATTTATTGACATGAATACCATGGAAAAGTGCATCAAAAGAGATAAGGGTCGAGTGGTTGGGAGGTTTTAACCACTCACTTGATTTCAAAAATCAAATGAGCCTCTTATCTTTATCCAACGCCCCCTCCCATGTATTTAACATGTAGAAAGACTCTACTTCTATGTGTGTGCACATTTTAATTTCTTCAAAAATATTTGACAAACAAAAGGGAGGGCATGGGAAGCAGATAAGGTTGGATTGGTTCCAACCTCCAACAAATTGAGTTGAATTCAAAACTCAACTTACTTTGAACCGGTCCAACCCTTGAACCAGGTCAAAAGCAGATAAGAGAGGGGGTACAAAAATCTTCTGGATGAGAGAAAAGTTATGTACAAAAATTTTGGGCATGGAATAAGAGTGAAAAAGTCAAAAATGGTGGGCGCATGGGAGAGTTTGAATTCAAATTTCATTTGACTTGGTCTTAATTGGTTTCAACCAAACCAACTAATCTAGACCCAATTAGACCAGGTTAAATCCAACCAAATTAGGCTTAGCCTAATTCAATAAAATTTAATCAAATTAAAAATTAATTAGATCTAGATCCTGATCAAATCAGGATCAAAACTCTCATAGCGATTAGATCATCTCATGACCTGATCTGGTCAAACCCAATCAAATCAAATTCAATCAAACTTGATTGCATCCTCATTGCTTAATCTAACTGAGCTAATCAGTAATTAAATTGCTAATTAATCTTTCAAAAATTTTTGAGTCCAAATCAAATGGGTTACCGGGCAATAGAGTTCCATTAACATGAAACTCTTGAAGAGTCCCAATCCAGTGGAACTCTTGACCCCAGTGTCCTAAATGAATGAAACTCACGATCTTAGAGTCCTAGACTAGTGGGACTCCTGATCAGAGAGTCCTAGATAAGTAGGACTCAGAGTTCCAGTCTAATGAAACTCTTGATCATACAATCCTAGCCCAGTGGGACTCTTGACCATAGTGTCCTAGGTCATGAAGACTCATGATCAGCCATCAGATCAAATAGGAGCTCCTTATGTGTGTGATCCCATAGGTTCGAATTCTAAGTCGGTAGCACAGAAACTAATTTTCTGTACCAATCAATGTGACTATTTAGTAATGGTACTCGATATCTAGACAGATCGAAAAGTCACAACGCAATAATGACGAACCGTGGAATATGGTTATCGTATAATTCATCCCCTTGATCACGATGCTCAAAAGGATGATCTAGGATTTACTGTCAATCCTATAATTCATCCACATTATATTTCAAAATTTGGCATCCATCATATAGACTATTAAAAATTATGTCCTAAAGCCAGTCATCAGGCTGTTGACAATTGAGATATTATAATTAATTTATTAATTAATAAAAAAATTTTAACATCTTTTTTCATCATAAATTTACATCTTCTAATGAACTCTATTGCTATGATGAAATTCTTAGGACTATTTAGTTTCGATAAAGAGATGATTTATCGATTAGTCCTTAAATTTGTTCACGATCAAATGATAGGTTATTAATTAGGACGATAGCATCTATCGAGCATAGGTCACTATATGCCATATTGGTTGATTGTTCTCTTAATCAAGGAGTGTGGAGACACTGGTATGGCGTACAAGGGAGATGTATGGGTACATCATCATTAAACATGACCAATTTTAGAGCATTCTATTATTGAGAATGTCTTTGATGGGATATAGGTATAAGTATCCTTTAGACTTGAGATTACCTCAGTGAATTATATCCAAAAGCCAATCGTTAGCCTATTGACGGTTGGACTATTTTATAATTATAATTGATTTTTTAATTAACAAAAATATTTTGACATCTTTTTCATCATAAGTTTACATCTTCTAATGAACTCCATTATTGTGATGAAGTCCTTAGGATTGTTTAGTTTTGATAAAGAGAGAATTTATCGATTAGTTCTTAAATTTATTCATGACCAAATGATAGGCTGTTAATTAGAACAACAGCGTCTATCGAGCATAGGTCGCTATATGCCATATAGGTTGGTTGTCCCCTTAACCAAGGAGTATGGAGACACTGGTATGGCATATAGGTGAGATATATGGGTACATCATCATTGAACATGACCAACTCTAGAGCATTCTATTATCGAGAATGTCTTTGATGAGATATAGTTATAAGTATCCCTTAGACCTGAGATCACCTCAGTAACTTGTAAGCAACTCACTATGCTTTGGTATCAGACTAACTGAATTTTTAATTTAGCAATGGAAGACTTTTGGGCATAGTCAAATACTTGCAAAGTTGGAATATGATCAAGATGGAATTGACCACTCCAAGAGTTGGAGAAGAATGTATCACTGTTTTTAATATAACAAAATCTTGGTCAGGGTAATCCATCAGATGGATTTGATATTTTGAAATACAATGTGGACAACCTGATCAGAGTTAATAGTTAAACTCTGATGTGTCCTACAAGCATTATGGTCAAGGGGATGAATTATATAAAAACTATATCCACATGGGTTCTAAGGATGGTGTTTTACACCTTCAACCTATCCGACCGTCGAGTATCATTGCTAGATGGTCACTTTAATTGATATAAAAATTTATTTCTATGCTATTAATTTAGATTCATACCTATGAGATCATTCATATTAGAGCTCATGATCTGATCGGATTGTTGATCAATGATTAAGAATTATTCTAGAATTAAACAGTTAATATGATTGGTATTTAACCTAGTGCAAGAATTATAGGAGGATCGATTAGCAATTAAATTACTAATTAGCTTAATTTGATTAATCCAATAGATTTAGATTAAGTTTAATTAAATATAATTTAATTAAATTTAGTTTGGGCTTGATTGGATCAAGTCCAGTTGACTTATTGGATAAGCTAAGTGCAAGAAAGAACTAGTCCTAGTCTAACTAGGACTCAGGTCAACCCAATTTTGTAATTTGATTAAAAAATTAAATTAAAATTAAATCTAATTTAATTAAGTCCTTAATTAAGTTATAATCTAATTTAATTTATTTTATTTGATTTTGATTTAATTTGGTTTGAGAAACCATGTTTGACCAAGTTATAGATGGAATCCTAATGACACTAGGATTCCACCTTGCGCCACCTTAGCCCTCCATGCCTCATGCCCTCTCTTTTTATGTGACAGAGAGTCTCTCTCTGGTCTTCACGCATGCCCCTTCTCTCCCTCTTATTCTCATATGGTTATTTGATGGTTGGCCAAGTCTAAGAAGAAGTTAGTTTTGATTTAGGATTCTACAAGATAAAATCCTTATAAACCAAAACATCTCGTTCCATGTGTGCCGCCCATCTCCTATTTTTTCTTCCTAATTCCATGTGAGTCAGAAGTCTTTTTGTGTGCCTCTCCTTTTTGGATTTACCCAAAAAAATCAAAGAAGGGGCGCCCAAGAGTTGGGCGCCCCAACCACTTGCCAAATCTAGTCCTGCCTTGTCTAGTTTTTGACCTAGACAAGGACTCTTCTTTTTCTATATATTTTGGATGAATCTTGATCTGATTTTTTTATGAAATATAAAGCTTTGGGAGAGATTTTGGGTGTGAAAAAATCAAAAGAAGATGGTCCTTGTGCATGGGGGTTTCATAGGCACCAAACTAGGTATCTAGGTGAGAGAAAAGAGAAGAAGAAGAGGGTCTTCTTCTAGGGATGTTTTATTTTCAATCTCTCCTTTTTTTGAGTTTTTTTTTTCTAAGAGAGTCTCAAATCAGTAAAATCTTATCTTTCTTCTCATATTTTAGAGAGTCTAAATTTTAAAGAAGAGAGCATCAGATTGACCGTCGAAGAAGGATCAGCACAGTACTCGCATGCTATGCTGATTTCCTACATCGAACTTCAGATCAGAGATCGTAAGCTCGTATGGATGACTCCTAGAGGCCGGATATGTGTGTGACTCATGACTTCATCCTCAAGTCTAGATCAGTAAGTTAGAATATCTAACTTGCTCAGGTAATAGATCCAATCTATAAACTTCATACCTACATTTGATGTAGTGTAGATCTAGGTTGATTTGATCAACCTTTTACTTTCTTATTTAATTTTAATTTTTGATTTAATATCATGCCTTGATAATGTAATAAATTTGAGATTTAGGTATTTATATATTTATTTAAATAAATAATTAATTTATTTAAGTCTTTTGCTATAAGATCTTGAAAAAGTTTCAAGATCTACCTATGAAACCCTAGATCTAGTTCCTTCATGACTTTCAAGCAACTCACTATGCTTTGGTATTAGACTAACTAAATTTTTAATTCAGCAATGAAAGGCTTCTGGGCATAGTCAAGTGCTTACAAAGTCGAAGTATGATAAAGATGGAATTGACCACTCCAAGAGTTGGAGAAGAATGTATCACTGTATTTCAATATAGCAAAACCTTGGAACCCTATTCCTTGCGCCACCTAATCCTCACGCCCCACCCTTTTCTCTTTATGCTTTTACATAAAATTCTCCACACCCAAAGATTTCTCACACCCCCCTCCTCTCCTCTATTTCTCATTAGGAAGTTGGATAATGGACAAAGTCAAAGTTAGAGTTTGTTTTGATTTGAAATCCTATGAGATAGTATTTTGAAACAACCAAAACTCTTCCCATAAGCCAACTCATCCTTCCTTATTTTCTTTGATTTTTATAGTAAAAGAGAACTTTTTTTGTGCACCCCCCTTGCTGGTCCATGGTAGAAAAAAAGATGCAGGCGCCCAAGAGTTGGGCGCCCCAACGACTTCCCTTATTTGACCAAACTTGGACTCTACATATCTCTTTATTTAAAAAGAAATTTTTGCTAAAATTTTCATGAATTTTAGACATTTGAGAGATCTCTTTGGTGTAGAAAAATCATAGAAAAATTCATCTGGGTTGTGGAGATACTAAAAACATAAATCATGATGTCTAGAAAAAGAACAAAGAAGAAGAAGAGGGTCTTCTTCTAGGGTTTTTGTTCTAGATCTCTTCCTCCCTTTTTGTGAGATTTTGAGAGGGATCTTAGCATCACAAATCTTCTTTTTTTTTTATTGGTATTTTGAAGTATCCAGATTTTGAAGAAGAAAGCATCAGATCGACCGTCGAAAAGAGATCGGCATAGTGGTAGCATACTGTGCTGATTTCCTGCATCAGGATCTCTAATCATGTTCGTGGGCTTGTGTGGATGACTCCTAGAGGCTGGATGTATGTGCCACTTGTGACTTCATCCTTAAGCCCAAGTCAGTAAGTTAGAACATCTAACTTACTTAGGTAATAGATCCGATCTGTTATTTTATAGTTGCATTAGATGTAATATAGATCTAGGTTGATATGATCAACCTTTCCTTCTCCTTTATGTTTTTAATTTTTCATTTAATATCATGCATTGATCATGTAATAGATCTTAGTTTTAGGTGTTTACATATTTATTTAAATAAATATTTAATTTGTTTAAGTCTTTCACTGCCTGATCTTGAAAATGTTTCAAGATTTTTTCGTGAAATCCTAGATCCGGTTCCTTCAAATGGTATCAGAGCCTAGATTCTTATTATATGATTTTTATGCATGTTTAGATTATTTCTTATATTAAATCTAATTTATAATCTAATTATTAAATCTAAAATTAAAAAAAAATTAGATCTTACGAACTGCCATAAGGTTGTCCTGCTGTAAGGTTTATCCCTTCAGTGAAAAGGTTATCCTAGTTAGTGATGATCTGACTCTAATCATAAATTTATCGAATTTAATCTAATTTTACTTATAATTTAATATATCTAAAATAATTTTATATCTAAAAATAAAATATTTTAGATTGCACGGACTGCCATAAGGTTGTCCTGCTATGATGTTTACCGCTTACAGTGGATAGGTTGTCCTAGTACGTGCTAATCTAAAATATTGATCATAAAATTTTAGATTAAATTCAAGAGATTTTATGATCTAATTAAAAATATTTTAATCTAATTTTAATTATCATAAATGTGTTAGATTTGATCTAAAGAGATTTATGATTGATTATTTTTGAAACTATTTCAATTACATGAACCTATTTAGATTAGACTTAAAGTAGTTTTATGTTTATTTTACTTGCATATTGATTATGAATCAAACATGCAACTTGGTTGATAGAACCATATTATAAAAATATTTTACAAATATAAAAATCATTTTCGAAAAGCCAAACCCCAACCCTCAGTCCAAAACTTAATTAAGAATTAAGAAGTTGTTTGATTAGGGCCTAAGATTGTAAATTGAAGATCCTATGATACGAATCATAACACATTGGGTTAATGGGTTAGTGGAGATTAGGTCCATTAATTGGGTTAGACCTAAGGTTAGATTAAAAAATGGACTTAATTAGAGAATTGACTAAATCTAATCAATTGTTGTCTTAGATTAGGTTAAGGATTCTCTAGATCAATTATAGTAGTTGTAGTTGGTCAAGTCCATGTCTTTAACAAGAACCAAATGGACTTGATTCTTAGTTAAGAGGTCTAGCTTGAACTGTTAGGTTGATCTAATCCAGACTAATTAAATCAGTTGGTATCTAAGGTAATTATGGCACATACAATCGATGGTTTTTAATTGGCAGCCCGCTTACCTGACCATTTTCGATGGTGTCTAAGGTAAGCTTTGGCAGACCCTTCCACCAATCTCACTTACCTAACCTTCTTGGTGAGATTGAGTTTTGATCAAATCACTTGATAATTTTAGTTGACCCATGTCAGCTAGGTAAATCAGTGTGACTGATTTAGTTGCTCCTAGACTAATCTATTAGTGGTCTCCCTTAAGCTGACTTGGTAAAGCCAGTGGGAGGATCATGACAAGCTGGTTAATCTGACCTACTCACTTCTATAAATAAATCCTCTAAAATTATTAGGTCCCTAAAATAAAATAGTTATATGATAACTAGATCATAGCCTCCCATTAAAGTGGATGATAATGGATCCATCAGTTGGATAATCATTGGAGGCCTAAAGGCCTGGTGCTTATCGGTTGATGAAATTATCATTCATTATATGATCTCTTGGATACATCTTTCTAAATGGTGGTCAGGTGGGCCAACCAAAGTTGGGTTGATCATTCATTGGTTGGATGGGCCAAGTATAGTCATGTTAATGGTTGGACCTAACTGGATCCTTTTTTGAGAAGGCCAAAGCCAACTGATTAGGGCCTGGGGCAAAATTTAATTACTAAAAATTATTTTAAAAAATAATTAATTATGAACCTACCCTTAGATGTATATGGGTGGGCCAATCAAAGTTAGGCTTGTGTATAGTCTATGTGGATTCTAGTACCCACTAAGAAATTAGGATAATTCCTCGAATTGGAGGTAGAGGCTACCAATTCAAATAAAATAGTGGGAGACCCTTTTTATTAAAGTCCAAATCTCTAGGTTTAATAAATCAATTACTAATTAGGTTATATTTTTCCTTTGTGCAGATATGACCACTTTTCTATCGCTCCGATCATTATTGGACAATGATAAGTTGGTGGGACCCAACTTTGGTAGTTTGTACTAAAAGTTGAAGATTATCCTGGAGCATGAATGGATCCTATATGTACTAACGAATCCTACACCTAAGGAGCGAACTGCCAATGCATGTGAAATAGTCAAAGACGCTTATCAGAAGTGGCTCAATAATCGAATCATGGTGCGCTGCATTATGCTGGCTGCAATGATCGATGAGTTCAGTCATAAGTTTGAGATAGCTCAACCAAATGAAATACTCCAAGTATTGGAGGATTCTTTTGGCACACCCGACGACATTGAGAGACACAAGACTAGTTGCGCCATCTTCAATGTCAAAATGCAGGATGGAGCCTCTATCATTGATCATGTATTGTACATGATCGAGCTGATAGAGTGCTTGAACAAGCTTAGTTTTTTCTTGCACAAACAACTTGAGAAAGATGCAATATTGAACTCGCTGCCCAAGTCTTATCTTCCATTTCTTACACATTATAGAATGTCAAAGCCTAAAGTTGACTACCATGGATTATTGGGGTTACTTCAGAACTTTGAGAAGGATCACCAACTCCACAAAGAGTCGATGAACTTAGTGGGAGGTTCATCTTCTCATTCTTGATCCTTTGGAAAAGGAAAGAAGAACAAGAAGAAGAAAGTCAAGAAGGTGCATGTTCAGGCTAGGACATTTGTGCAGGCTTAGATCCAAAAATCAAGCTCGATAAGAGTCAAGCCAAATGCTTCTTCTACAAGAAGCAGGGCCACTGAAAGAGGAACTATCCTCAGTACATTGCCTCCCTGGATTCAAACAGGCAGAGGAAGAAGCAAGCTATTGCTGGGCAAGGTATTTACATGATAACTTCTTACAATTTCTCTGTATGTGATATTATTGACTGGGTATTGATTATCAAAAGTCCTTATCATATTTGTAATTCATTGCAAGGGTTACAGGTCAGTAGAAGATTCGAGCAAGGTGAGAGATTCCTGAACATTGGAGATGAAAGATCAGATCCAGTTCTAGCTTTAGAAATTTTGAAACTTGTATTTGAATCTCATACCGTTGTTCTTAGTGATTGTCATTTCTATCCTAGTTTCTTTTTAAATATCATTTCTATAAGCCTTTTAGCCATAAACAATTATGA
This sequence comes from Cocos nucifera, assembly GCA_006176705.1. NCBI lineage: Eukaryota > Viridiplantae > Streptophyta > Magnoliopsida > Arecales > Arecaceae > Cocos > Cocos nucifera. The sequence continues at coordinate 29,141 of QRFJ01005856.1, forward strand.
AATTTTAATATAGAAACGAGTTTGTAATGTTATTGTGAATGGTGTTACTGCTTTCTATGGACAATTGAATAATGGTGTATATATGTTATCACAACCTATTAATGTAGTCTATTCAATTGGCAAACATCCTAGATTAGATAATGTGATAGATATCTATTTATGGCATTGTAGGCTGGGTCATATAAACAAGAATAGGATAAATAGGTTGGCTCAAAAGGGTACCTTCGAACTTAGTAATTATGAATTACTTCCAACCTTTGAATCCTATCTTCTTGGTAAAATGACTAAGTCGCCTTTTATTGAAAAAGGTGAGAGAGCCACTGAACTCTTAGGACTAGTACATACTGATGTATGTGGACCAATGAGTACTAGTGCCAAAGGTGTATATGTCTACTTCATCATTTTCATAGATGATCTATCCAGATTTAGATTTGTCTATCTGATGAAACATAAGTTGGATTCATTTAAAATGTTCAAACGATTCTTAAGTGAAGTAGAAAAACAAACTGAAAAGAGTGTTAAAACTCTTTGGTCTAACTAAGAAGGAGAATACCTTTCTAGTGAATTTTTCACATGTTTAGAAGAGAATGGGATTCTCTCCCAATGGACTCCTCCAGGAACACCACAGCATAATGGTGTATTTGAAAGGAGGGATCGGACTTTGTTAGATATGGCTCGATCCATGATGGGTTTTGCCAGCTTGTCGATATCCCTCTGGGGATATGCACTCGAATCGACTTGCTATCTTTTAAACTGGGTTCCAAGTAAATATGTGGTTAAAACTTCATATAAGATATGGATAGGATGTAAGCCAACACTTTCACACCTCAGGATCTGGGGGTGCCCGGCTTATGCCAAATGGTTAATTACAGATAAACTTGGACCTAGGTCAAACAAGTGTGCATTTACAGGGTACCCAAAAGAGATTAAAGGATACTATTTCTACCATGCTGATGAATAAATGGTGTTCGTCAGTCTTAAGGCAATATTTTTGGAAAAGGAGTTCCTTAGTGAAGAAACTATTGCCTCTAAGGTTGAACTTGATGAAGTTCAATAGATAGAAAGTCCGACACAGAATATTGAACCTAAGTTGGATTTGATTAGATCAAATTCGAAGCCTAGTGAACCTGCATCATTAAGGTGATCTAGTAGAGTACCGTGCCATCCAGATAGATACTATGGATTCTTAATCCAAGATGGTGATCCTATCGAACTTGATGAGAACGATGAGGATCCGATCACTTATATGGATGCGATGCTGAGACCCAACTCTAAAAAATGGCTAGAAGCCATGAGATCTAAAATGGATTTCATAAAGGTCAATGATGTATGGATATTAGTTGACCCACATGAAGGGATTAAATCCATTGGATGTAAATGGATATTCAAAAGGAAAAGAGATGCAGACGAAAAGGTACAGACCTATAAAGTCCATCTGGTTGCCAATGGATGTCATCAATATTATGGTATTGACTATGATGAGACATTCTTTCCAATGGCAATGCTCAAATCCATTCGGATAATGCTTGCAATAGCTACCCACCTGGACTATGAGATCTGGCAGATGGATGTGAAGATGGCTTTCCTAAATGGAGAGCTAACCGAAGAGGTATATATGATACAACCTGAGGGGTTCACAACCACAGATGAGTTCAAGGTGTGCAGGCTTCAAAGAACCATTTATGGATTAAAGCAAGCATCTCGGAGTTGGAACATGCATTTCGATAAAGTGATCAAAATATATGACTTCATCAAGAATGGAGAAGAATCCTGCATTTATAAATGGGCAAATGATCTAGCAATGGTATTCCTTATTTTGTACGTAGATGACATTCTCTTAATCGAAAATGACATCCCCACACTACAAGAAATAAAAGTCTGGTTGTCATCACAGTTCTCCATGAAGAACTTGGGTGAAGCATGCTACATCCTAGGGATGAAGATCTATAGGGATAGATCTAAAAGAATGCTTGGTATATCCCAGTCCACGTACATAGAAACTACGCTGAAGAGGTTCAACATGGAGAATTCCAAAAAGGGCTTTCTCTCGATAGGCTAAGGAATTTTTTTCTCTAACAAGGATTATCCGACAATTTTTGAAGAGAGAGAGCATATGAGTAGAATCCTATATGCTTCGACAGTGGGGTCTATTATGTATGCAATGACATGTATGAGATCAGACGTGGCATACTCACTAGAAGTAATGAGTAGATACCAGTCTGACCCTAAAGAAAATTACTGAAAGGTGGTTAAAATCATCCTTAAGTATTTGAGAAATACTAAGGACCAATGGTTGATTTATGATGAGTCAGATCTGAAACTTATGGGGTTTACAGACTTCAACTTTCAATCTGACCATAATGATAGTAAAAGTATGTCGGGATATACTTTTACTCTAAATGGTGGAGCCATTTGCTGAAAAAATTTCAAGCAGCATATAGTGGCTAATTCTGTTTGTGAAGCAGAGTACACAGTAGCATCAGATGCAGCAGAAAAACCTATATCGCTGAGGAAGTTCATCACCTAGCTCAAAGTAGCACCCTCCATTGATGGCCCAGTCCTGCTCTACTATGACAGCACAGGCGCCATAGCTCAAGTAAAGAAACCGAAGGCAGACCAGCAGACAAAGCACATTCTGCATTGCTTTCATTTGGTCCGTGAGATCGTGGATCATGGTGACGTCGATCTTTAGAAGATCGATGGAAAGAAGAACCTAGCCGACCCCTTCACTAAAGTCCTGACAATCAAGAAGTTCGATAACCATAAGTCGAAGATGGGTATTAGATACTGTGCCGAGTGGCTTTAGGATAAGTGGGAGTTATTGGGAATTATATCTCAAAGTTAATCATCAATCTGTCGATGGTTGAGATATTGTAACTGATTTATTAATTAATAAAATTTTTTTAGCATCTTTGTTCATCATAAATTTACATCTTCTAATGAATGCCATTATTGTGATAAAATTCTTAGGACTATTTAGTTTCGATAAAGAGAGGATTTATCAATTAGTCCTTAAATTTGTTCACGATCAAATGATAGGCTGTTAATTAGGACGACAACATCTATCGAGCATAGGTTGCTATATGCCATATACATTGGTTGTCCTCTTAACCAAGGAGTGTGGAGATACTAGTATGGTATAGAGGTAAGATGTATGGGTACATCATTATTGAACGTGACCAACTCCAGAGCATTCTACTATCAAGAATGTCTCTGATGGGATATAGGTATAAGTATCCCTTAAACCTAAGATCACCTCAGTAACTTGCAAACAACTCACTGTGCTTTGATATCGAACTAACTAAATTTTTAATCCAGTAATAAAAGGCTTCTGGGTACAATTAAGTACTTACAAAGTTGGAGTATGATCAAGATGGAATTGACCACTTTAAGAGTTGGAGAAGAATGTATCACATATAACAAAACGTTGGCCAGGATAATCCATCAGATGGATTTGATATTTTGAAATACAATGTCGACAACCTGATTAGAGTTGACAGTTGAACTCTGGGGTGTCCTACGAGCATTATGGTCAAGGGGTTGAATTATATGAAAACTATATTCATATGGGCTCTAAGGATTGTGTTCTACATCTTTCGACCTATCCGATCATCGGGTATCACTGCTAGATGGTTACTTCGATTGGTACAAAACTTTATTTCTATACTACTGGTTTAGATTCAGACCTATGAAGTCACACACATTAGAGTTCACATTTCGATCGGATGGTTGATTAGCGATCTAGAATCGTTTTAGGGTTAAACGATCAATACGATTGATGTTTAACCTAGTTTTAGTGTTGCAGAAGGATCGATTAGCAATTTAATTACTAATTATCTTAATTTAATTAATCAATAGGTTGAGATTAAGTCTAATTAAATATTGTTTAATTAGATTTGGTTTGGGCTTGATTGGATCAAGTCCAATTGGCTTATTGGATAAGTCAAGTGCAAGAAAGAACTAGTCCTAGTCTAACTAGGACTCGGATCAACCCAATTTTTTAATTTGATTTAAAAATTAAATTAAAATTAAATCTAATTTAATTAAGTCTTTAAATGAGTTAGGGCCTTATTTAATTGGGTTGGTTTATTCTTGTTTTTATTTGGTTAAAACACTTTATTTGACCAAGTCAAAATAGTTATTTAATTGGGTTGGTTTATTCTTGTTTTTATTTGGTTAAAAGACTTTATTTGACCAAGTCAAAATAGGAGTCCTAGTGTGACTAGGACTCCCTATTCCTTGCGTGACCTAATCCTCACACCCCATCCTTTTCTCTTTATATTTTTACATAAAATTTTCCACACCCAAAGGTTTCTCACGCCCCCCTCCTCTCCTCTATTTCTCATTAGGAAGTTGGGTAATGGACTAAGTCAAAGTTGGAGTTTGTTTTGATTTGAAATCCTATGAGATAGTATTTTGAAACAACCAAAACTCTTCCCATAAATGTGCCAACCCATCCTTCCTTATTTTCTTTGATTTTCATGGCAAAAGAAGACTTTTTTGTGCACCCTCCTTGCTTGTCCATGGCAGAGAAAAAGGTGGGGGCGCCCAAGAGTTGGGCGCCCCAACAACTTTCCTTATTTGGTCCTTCCTAGTCTAGATTTTTGACCTAACTTGGACTCTGCATATCTCTTTATTTAAAATAAATTTTTTATTAAAATTTTCATGGATTATAGACATTTGAGAGGTCTCTTTGGTATAAAAAAAATAGAGAAAAATTATCTAGGTCATGGATATTTTAAAAACATAAATTAGGGTGTCTAGAAAAGAACAAAGAAGAAGAAGAGGATCTTCTTCTAGGATTTTTGTTCCAAATCTCTTCCTCCCTTTTTGTGAGATTTTGAGAGGTGTCTCAGCATCACAAATCTTCTTTCTTTTTTTTTGATATTTTGGAGTATCCAAGTTTCAAAGAAGGAAGCATCAGATCGACCGTCGAAGAGATATCAGCACAATGCTAGCATACTATGCTGATTTCCTGCATCAGGATCTCTGATCATGTTCATGGGCTCGTGTGGATGACTCCTAGAGGCTGAATGCATGTGCCACTCATGACTTCATCCTCAAGTCCAAATCAATAAGTTAGAACATCTAACTTACTCAGATAACAGATCCAATCTGTTATTTTATAGCTGCATTAGATGTAATATAAATCTAGGTTGATATGATCAACCTTTCTTTCTCCTTTATGTTTTTAATTTTTTATTTAATATCATGCCTTGATCATATAATAGATCTGAGATCTAGATGTTTACATATTTATTTAAATAAATATTTGATTTATTTAAGTTTTTTGCTATCTAATCTTAAAAAAGTTTCAAGATCTACCCATGAAATCCTAGATTTGGTTCCTTCATGGACCACCCCGACCGAGGATTTGTTAAATTGAAATACAATGAGGCACTTGCTCCAACACTTGGAGAGGTCAATCCCATCTTGACTCACACACCGACAAGCCAAGTACTTGACTGCACCTAGTAGCCTTCCATCACTGAATTAGAAATTTAGATAGTCTGGTACCTAAGTATAGTGAGTTGCTTACAAGTCACCGAAGTGGTCTCAGGTCTAAGAAACACTTATACCCATATTCTTTGGGGCTAATCTTGATAGAAGAAAAACTCCAGAGTTGGTTATATTCAGTGCAGATGTACCGATACATCTCACTTGCATGCCATGCCAGTGTCTCAACACTCCTTGGTTATGAGGATAATCAACCTATATGGCACACAATGATCTATACTCGATAAACATTATCGTCCTAAATAACAATATTTCTTTTGATCATGAATAATTTGACTAAATGATAAATTTTTTTTATCAAATCTAAATAGTCCTAAGGACTTCATCACAACACAAAAGTTCATTAGAAGATAATAAAATTTATGATAAAAAATATCAAGATAATTTTTATTATTTGATAATTTATATACAAGTACAATAAGTAGCACAACCATCAACAGACTGACGATTGACTTTGGAACATATTTTTAATAATTATAGATTCAAAAAAGGTATATATTTTTGAATTTGTTTCAAATGATATTATATCAAACATATAGCAATGAAAAATCAGATTTGAAACAAAGATATTTTTTTCTTTTTGCCAAAAGATAAATCAATCAAATACATGAAAAATAGTGTGCTATTTGATACCAATTACTTAAAACTAAAGTCCTCTTTAAAAGTTTAGCTTTAATAATAAATGATAACTTTCTTGAAACATCTTGCTTGATATCAACTTCAAAGGATTCAAGATAACTATTTCTCAAATTCAATTTTTAAAATCATTCAATCAAAACAAAGTATGAATATTCATATAAAAAAAATCTCTTTTAAGATAGGAAAAGGCAATCAAATCAATAAACAAGAAAGATATTCAAATCTATTTGGAAAATCAAAAATTAATCAATTAGGAGGTTTCGATGATCAAATAGGATAAGATCAAATCAAGGAGAAACTAGATGAAGGCTTTATGTGTTCAATTCAACTAGGGCATTTTGAAATCCTTAGGGATTAACCTAAGATATAATTCAAATTAACACTTCAAGTACTTGATCTTGTATTAAATGAATATCTTATTTTTAAGTACTTAAGTCATGCACACTTTAGGAGAATCTCAATATCTAAGCATTTTATGGAAGAATGTCAAAAATTAGTTTCTCCTGTTAGTTTAGCAATTTAAACATTCATATCCAATAAGCATCTTTTAATTTAAATTCATTAATTATAAAATTGATGTGGGGAGACTTAAAATGTTATGCTGAATTTTAAAATAAACTATTTCATCCATAGCATGATATATACAGGAGAGCATATTAACTTAGAAAACTAAAAAATTCAAATCATTGCAAGTATCAAAATCAATCATACTTATCAAAACATGAAATAAATCAATCAAACTTTCAATTCATAGAGTATGATCATTATAAGTAATAATAAATCATCAAAGTCAATCAAACATGTTGGAAATTATGTTCCAAAGCCAATCGTCAGCCTGTTGATGGTTGAGATATTGCAATTGATTTATTAATTAATGAAAAATATTTTGGCATCTTTTTCATCATAAGTTTACATCTTCTAATGAACTCCATTATTGTGATGAAATCCATAGGACTATTTAGTTTCGATAAAAAGAGAATTTATCAATTAGTCCTTAAATTTGATCATGACCAAATGATAGACTATTAATTAAAACGACAGCATCTATCGAGCATAGGTTGCTATATGCCATATAGGTTGGTTGTCCTCTTAATCAAGGTGTGTGGAGACACTAGTATGGCATACAGATGAGATGTATGGGTACACCGTCATTGAACATAACCAACTGTAGAGCATTCTACTATTGAGAATATCTCTAATGGGATATAGATATAAGTATCCCTTAAACCTGAGATCACCTCAGTGACTTGCAAGCAACTCACTGTGCTTTGATACCAGACTAACCAAATTTTTAATTCAACAACGGAAGGCTTCATGGGCATACTCAAGTAGTTACGAAGTTGGAGTGTGATCAAGATGAAATTGACCACTCCAAGAATTGGAGAAGACTGTATCACTGTATTTCAATATAGCAAAATCTTGGCCAAGGTAATCCATCAGATGGATTTGGTATTTTGAAATACAATGTGGACAACCTGATCAGAGTTGACAGTTGAACTTTGATGTGTCCTATGAGCATTGTGGTCAAGGGGATGAATTATATGGAAACTATATTCGCATAGGTTCTAAGGATGGTGTTCTACACCTTCGATCTATCCGACCGTCGGGTATCATTGCTAGATGGTTACTTTGATTGATATAAAAATTTATTCCTATGCTACCAGCTTAGGTTTGGTCCTATAAGGTCACACATATTAGAGTTTATAATCTCGTCGGATGGTTGATCAACGATTAAGAATCATTCTTGTGTTAAACAATCAATATGATTGGTGTTTAACTTAGTGCAAGTGTTACAGGAGGATTGATTAGCAATTGAATTACTAATTAGCTTAATTTGATTAAACCAATAGATTGAGATAAAGTTTAATTAAATATAATTTAATTAGATTTAGTTTGGACTTGATTGGATCAAGTTCAATTGATTTATTGGATAAGCCAAGTGTAAGGAAGAACTAGTCCTAGTCTAACTAAGACTCGGATTAACCCAATTTTCTAATTTGATTAGAAAATAAATTAGAATTAAATCTAATTTAATATAATTTAATTAAGTCCTTAAATGAGTTAGAATTTTATTTAATTAGGTTGGTTTAATCTTGATTTTATTTGGTTAAAAGATCTTGTTTGACCAAGTCAAAATAGGAGTCCTAGTATGACTAGGACTCCCTATCTCCTTGCGCTACCTTGGTCCCAATGCCCTCCATACCTTTGTTTTAGGTATTTTTCATGGAAAATATCTTTCTTCCTTATTTCCATGCCCCCTCTCTCCCTCCAAGTCATATTTGAAAGTTAGATGGAAGACCAAGTCAAAGGAGGAATTGGTTTTGCTTAAGATTCTATGAGATAAAATCCTTGTTGACCAAAACATCTTCCCTTGAGTACCGCCTCCTCTTTTAATTAATTCTTCTCTTATTCTATAAAAATAATCTTCTTTTTTGTGTGCCCTCCCTTGCTCGTACATGCCAAAAATTATGGAGGAGGCACCCAAGAGTTGGGCGCCCCAAAAACTTCCCATGTTTGGATATTCCTAGTCTAGGAATTTGACCTAACTTGGACTCTTCTTTTTCCCTATTTATTGAAAGAATTTTGTTCTAATTTTTTTATGGAATATAGAGAATTGGGAGAGGTTTGGGATGTGAAAAAATTAGAGGAATAGAATCCTTGGGCATGGGGGTTCCATAGGCACCAAACTAGGTATCTAGGTGAGAGAAAAGAGAAGAAGAAGAGGGTCTTCTTCTAGGGCTGTTTTATTTTTAATCTCTCCTCTTTTCTTTTGAGTTTTCTTGAGAGAGTCTCAGATCAACAAACTCTCATTTTTCTTCTCATATTTTGAAGAGTCCAAAATTTGAAGAAGAGAGCATGGGATCGACCGTCGAAGAAGGATCAGCACAGTACTAGCATACTATGCTGATTTTCCACATCAAACTTCAGATCAGAGATCGTAGGCTCATATGGATGACTCCTAAAAGATGGATGCGTGTGTGGCTCATGACTTTATCCTTAAGTCCAGATCAGTAAGTTACAATATCTAAACTTGCTCGGGTAATAGATCTGATCTATAAACTTCATACCTACATTTGATGTAGTGTAGATCTAGGTTGATTTGATCAACCTTTTTCTTTCTTATTTAATTTTAATTTTTAATTTAATATCATGATTTGATCATATAATAGATCTAAGATCTAGATATTTATATAATTATTTAAATAAATTTTATATTTATTTAAGTCTCCCACTGTAAGATCTTGAAAAAGTTTCAAGATCTACCTGTGAAACCCTAGATCTGGTTCCTTCAATTGGTATCAGAGCCTAGATTCTTATTACATAATTTTTGTGCATGTCTAGATTATTTTTTAGATTAGATCTAATTTATAATCTAATTATTAAATTTAAAATTAAAAAAATAAAATATTTTAGATTGCACGGACTGCAACAAGGTTGTCCTGCTGTAAGGTTTATCCCTTATAGTGAATAGGTTGTCCTAGTATGTGCTGATCTAAAATATTGAACATAAAATTTTAGATTAAATTTAAAAAATTTTATGATTTGATTAAAAATATTTTAATCTAATTGCAATCATTATAAATGTATTAGATTTGATCTAGGAAGATTTATGATTGATTATTATTGAAACTGTTTCAATTACATAGATTAGATCTAAAGTAGTTTTATGTTTATTTTACTTACATATTGATTATGAATCAAACATGCAACTTGGTTGATAGAATCATATTGTAAAAATATTTTATAAATATTAAAATTATTTTTAAAAAGCCGAACCCCAACCCTCAGCCCAAAACTTAATTGAGAATTAAGAAGTTGATTGATTAGGATCTACGATAGTGAATTAAAGATCCTAAGATACAAATCATAATACATTGGGTTAAATGGGTTAGTGGGGATTAGGTCCACTAATTGGGTTAGACCTAGGGTTAGATTAAAGAATGGACTTAATTAGAGAATTGACTAAATCAATTCAATTGTTATCTTAGATTAGGTCAAGGATTCTCCAGATCAATTACAATAGTTGTAGTTGGTCAAGTCCATGTCTTTAAGAAGACCCAAGATGGACTTAAATCTTGGCTATGCGGTCTAGCACGAACTGTTAGGTTGATCTAATTAAAACTAATTAAATCAGTTGGTGTCAAAAGTAAACCCGACCAGTGATTTTTAATTGGTGGCTCGCTTATCTGATCATTTTTTATGGTGTCTAAGACAAGCCTGACAAACCCTTCCACTGATCGAACTTACCTGGCTTCTTAGTGAGATTATGTTTTGATCGGATCGCTTGACTATTCGAGCTAACCCATTTCAGCTAGGTAAATGAGTTTGACTGATTTAGATGCTTCTAGACCAGCCTATTAATGGTCCCTCTTAAGCTGACTTGGTGAAATTAGTGGAAAGATCATGACAAGCTAGTTAATCTGATCTACTCACTTCTATAAATAAATCTTCTAAAATTATTAGATCCCTAAAATAAAATAGTTATATGATAACTGGATCATAGCCTCCCATTAAAGTGGATGATAATGGATCCATCAATTAGATAATCATTGGAGGCCCAAAGGTCTGGTGCTTATCGGTTGATGGAATTATCATTCATTATATGATCTCTTGGATACATCTTTCTAAATGGTGGTCAGGTAGGCCAACCAAAGTTGGGCCTGATCATTCATTGGTTGGATGGACCAAGTTTGATCATGTTAATGGTTGGACTTATCTGGACCCTTTTCTGAGAAGGCCAAAACCAACTGATCAGAGCCTGGGGCCAAATTTAATTACTAAAAATTATTTAAAAAAATAATTGGCTATGAACCTACCCTTAGATGTACATAGGTGGGCCAACCAAAGTTGGACTTGTTTACAGTCTATGTTGATTCCAGTACCCACTAAGGAATTAGGGTAATTCCTCGAATTGGAGGTAGAGGCTACCAATTCAAATAAAATAGTGGAAGAAATCTTTTGATTAAAGTCCAAATATTTAGATTAAATGAATCAATTACTAATTAGATTTTTTTTGTGCAGACATGGCCACTTCTCTATCTCTCCAATCATTATTGTACAATGATAAGTTGGTGGGACCCAACTTCGATAGTTGGTACCAAAAGTTGAAGATTGTCCTGGAGCATGAACGGATCCTATATGTACTGACGGATCCTGCACCTGAGTAGCCAGCTACCAATACACATGAAACAGTCAGAGACACTTATCAGAAGTGGCTTAGTGATCGAACCATGGTGCACTGCATTATACTGGCTGCGATGAGCGACGAGTTCAATCGCAAGTTTGAGATAGCTCAGCCAAATGAAATGCTCCAAGTGTTGGAGGACTCTTTTGGCACACTCGATGACGTTGAGAAGCACAAGACTAGTTGTGCCATCTTCAATGCTAGAATGCGGGATGGTGCCTCTATCACTGATCATGTGTTGTATATGATCGAGCTGATAGAGCATTTGAGCAAGCTCAACTTTTTCTTGCACAAACAACTTGGAAAAGATGCAATACTGAACTTACAGCCCAAGTCTTATCTTTCATTCCTCACGTATTATAGAATGTCAAAGCCTGAAGTAGACTACTATGGATTATTGGGATTACTTCAGAACTTTGAGAAGGATCATCAACTCCATAAGGAGTCGGTGAACTTAGTGGGAGGTTTGTCTTCGCGTTCTTGATCCTTTGGAAAAGGAAAGAAGAATAAGAAGAAGAAAGCCAAGAAGGTGCATGTTCATGCTAGAACACTTGTGCAGGCTCAGACCTCAAAGACCAAGCCCGATAAGAGTCAAGTCGAATGCTTCTTTTGTAAGAAGCGGGGGCACTGGAAGAGGAACTATCCTTAGTACGTTGCCTCCCTGTATTCGAACAGGCAGAGAAAGAAGCAAGCTATTACTGGGCAAGGTATTTATATGATAACTCCTTGCAATTTCTTTATTTGTGATATTACTAACTAAGTATTGGATACTGATAGCCCTTACCATATTTGTAATTCGTTGCAGGGGTTGCAGGTCAATAGAAGATTCGAGCAAGGTGAGAGATTCCTGAACATTGGAGATGGAAGACTAGTTTCAGTTCTAACTTTAGAAATTTTGAAACTTATATTTGAATCTCATACCATTGTTCTTAGTGATTATCATTTCTATTCTAGTTTCTTTTTAAATATCATTTCTATAGGCCTTTTAGCCATGAACAATTATAAAATTTTAATAAAGAAATGAGTTTATAATATCATTATGAATGGTGTTACTGCTTTCTGTGGATAATTGAATAATGGTGTATATATGTTATCACAACCTATTAATGTAGTCTATTCTACTGGCAAGCACCCTAGATTAGATAGTGTATCAGATATCTACTTATGGCACTGTAGGCGAGGTCATATAAACAAGAACAGGATAAATAGGTTGACTCAAGAGGGAATCCTCGAAGTTAATAATTATGAATCACTTCCAACCTGTGAGTCCTATCTTCTTGGTAAAATGACCAAGTCACCTTTCACTGAAAAAGATGAGAGAGCCAATGAGCTCTTAGGTCTAGTACATATTGATGTATGTGGACCAATGAGTATAAGTACTAGAGGTGGATATGTCTACTTCATCACTTTCATAGATGATCTATCTAGATATGGATATGTCTATCTAATGAAATATAAGTCGGATTCTTTTAAAATATTCAACCGATTTCAAAGTGAAGTAGAAAAATAAACTGAAAAAAGTATTAAAATACTTCAATCTGACCAAAGAGGAGAATACCTTTCTATGAGTTTCTCGCATATCTAGGAGAGAATGAAATTATCTCCCAATGGACTCCTCCTAGAACACCACAGCATAATGGTGCGTTTGAAAGGAGGAATCAGACTCTGTTAGACATGGTCCGATCCATGATGGGATTTGCTAGCTTGCCGATATCCTTTTGGGGATATGCACTCGAATCAGCTTGTTATATATTAAATAGGATTCCAAGTAACTCTATAGTTAAAACCCCATATGAGATATGGATAGGACATAAGCCAGCACTTTTATACCTTAGGGTTTGGGGGTGCCCGGCTTATGTCAAATGGTTAGTTACAGACAAACTTGAACCTAGGTCTAACAAGTATACATTCATAAGGTACCCAAAAGAGATCAAAAGATAAAATTTCTACCATGCTGATGAACAAAAGGTGTTCATCAGCCTTAGGGCAACCTTTTTGGAAAAGAAGTTCCTTAGTGAAGGAACTGTTGCCTCTAAAGTTAAACTTGATGAAGTTCAATAGGTAGAAAGTCCAACACAGAATGTTGAACCTAAGTCGGATTTGATTAGATTAAATCCGAAGCCTAGTGAACCTACACCTTTAAGGTGATCCAGAAGAGTACCCGCCATCCAGACAGACACTATGGATTCTTGGTCCAGGATGGTGATTCCATAAACTTGATGAGAATGATGAGGACCCGATCACTTATATGGATGCGATGCAGAGACCTGACTCTGAGAAATGGCTAGAGGCCACGAGATCCAAAATGAATTCCATGAAGGTCAATGATGTATGGACATTAATTGACCCACTTGAAGGGGTTAAACCCATTGGATGTAAATGGATCTTCAAAAGAAAGAGGGACACAAACGAAAAGGTGGAGACCTATAAAGCCCATCTGGTTGCCAAGGGATATCATCAATATTATGGTATTGACTATGATGAGACGTTCTTCCCTATGGCAATGCTCAAGTCTATTTGGATCATGCTTGCTATTGCTGTCCATCTGGACTATGAGATCAGATAGATGGATGTGAAGATAGTTTTTCTAAATGAAGAGCTGACCGAAGAGGTGTATATGATACAACCTGAAGGGTTCACATCCAAAGATGAGTCTAAGGTGTGCAAGCTTCAGAGATCCATTTATGGATTAAAGCAGGCATCTCAGAGTTGGAATATGTATTTTGATAAAGTGATCAAAATGTATGGCTTCATTAAGAATGGATAAAAATCCTACATTTATAAATGGGCAAATGGTCCAGCAGTGGTATTCCTTATTTTGTACGTGGATGATATTCTCTTAATCGGGAATGACATCCCCGCACTACAAGGAATAAAAGTCTGGTTGTCATCATAGTTCTCCATGAAGGAGTTGGGTGAAGCATCTTACATCCGAGGGATGAAAATCTATAGGGATAAATCTAAAAGGATGCTTGGTATGTCCTAATCCACATACATAAAAATTGTACTGAAGAGATTCAGCATGAAAAATTCCAAAAAGGGCTATCTTCTGATAAGCTAAGAAATTTCTCTCTCTAAGAAGGATTGTCCGATAACTCCTAAAGAGAGAGAGTGTATAAGTAGAATTTCATATGCTTCAGTAGTGGGGTCTATTATGTATGCAATGACATATACGAGACCAGACGTAGCATACTCACTAGGAGTAGTGAGTAGATACCAGTTTGACCCTGGAGAAAATCACTAGAAGATGGTTAAAACCATCCTTAAGTATTTGAGAAATACTAAGGACCAATTGTTGGTTTATGGTGAGTTAGATCTGAAGCTTGTGGGATTTATAGACTCCAGCTTTCAATCCGATCATGATGATAGTAAAAGTGTGTCAGGATATATCTTTACTCTTAATGATGGAGTCATCTATTGAAAAAGTTTCAAGCAGCATACAGTGGTTGACTCTATTTGCGAAGTTGAGTATATGACAGCATCAAATGCAGTAAAAAAAGCTGTGTGGCTGAGGAAGTTTATCACCAAGCTCGAAGTAGCACCCTCCATTGATGGTCCAGTCCTGCTCTACTGTGATAGCACTGGTGCCATAGCTCAAGCAAAGGAACCGAAGGCACACCATTGAATAAAGCACATTTTGCGTTGCTTTCATTTGGTCTGTGAGATCATGGATCGTGGTGACATCGACCTTCAGAAGATCGACAAAAAGAAGAACCTAGCCAACCCCTTCACTAAAGCCCTGGCAATCAAGAAGTTCGATAACCATAAGTCGAAGATGGATATTAGATACTGTGCCAAGTGGCTTTAGGACAAGTGGGAGTTATTGAAAATTATGTCCCAAAGTCAATTGTCAGCCTATTGATGGTTGACATATTGTAATTGATTTATTAATTAATAAAAAATATTTTGGCATCTTTTTTCATCATAAGTTTACATCTTCTAATAAACTCCATTGTTGGGATGAGGTCCTTAGGACTATTTAGTTTCGATAAAAAGAGGATTTATCGATTAGTTCTTAAATTTATTTATGACCAAGTGATAGACTATTAATCAGGATGACAGCATCTATCGAGCATAGGTCGCTATATGCCATATAGGTTGCTTGTCCTTTTAACCAAGGTGTGTGGAGATACTGGTATGGCATATAGATTAGATGTATGGATACATCGTCATTGAATGTGACCAACTCCAGAGCATTCTACTGTCGAGAATATCTCTGATGGGATATAGGTATAAGTATCCCTTAGACCTGAGATCACCTCAGTGACTTGCAAGCAACTCACTATGCTTTGGTACCAGACTAACTGAATTTTTAATTCAATAATTGAAGGCTTTTAGGCATAGTCAAGTACTTGCAAAGTCGGACTGTGATTAAGATGGAATTGACCACTCTAAGAGTTGGAGAAGAATGTATCACTGTATTTCAATATAGCAAAATCTTGGTCAGGATAATCCATCAAATGAATTTGATATTTTGAAATACAATGTGGACAATCTGATCAGAGTTGACAGTTGAACTCTGATGTGTCCTATGAGCATTATGGTCAAGGAGATGAATTATATGGAAACTATATACGCATGGGTTCTAAGGATGGTGTTCTACACCTTCAACCTATCTGGCCATCGGATATCATTACTAGATGGTCATTTTGATTGGTACAAAAATTTATTTCTATGCTATCAACTTAGGTTCGGATCCATGCGGTCACACACATTAGAGCTTATGATCTGATCAGATGGTTGATCAACATTTAAGAATCGTTCTCGGATTAAACAATCAATATGATTGGTGTTTAACCAAGTGCAAGTATTGCAGGAGGATCGATTAGCAATTGGATTAATAATTAGTTTAATTTGATTAAGCCAATAGGCTGAGATTAAGTCTAATTAAATATAATTTAATTAGATTTAGTTTGGACTTGATTGGATCAAGTTTAATTGGTTTATTGGATAAGCCAAGTGTAAGGAAGAACTAGTCCTAGTCTAACTAGGACTCGGATAAACCTAATTTTCTAATTGATTAGAAAATAAATTAAAATTAAATCTAATTTAATCTAATTTAATTAAGTCTTTAAATGGGTTAGGGTATTATTTAATTGGATTGGTTTAATCTTGATTTTATTTGATTAAAAGATCTTGTTTGACCAAGTCAAAATAGGAGTCCTAGTGTGACTAGGACTCCCTATCTCCTCGTGCCACCTTGGTCCCAACACCCTCCATACCTATTTTTTAGATATTTTTCATAGAAAATCCTTTTCTTCTTTATTTTCATGCCCCCTCTCTTCCTCTAAGTCATATTTGGAAGTTAGGTGGAAGACCAAGTTGAATGAGGAATTGGTTTTGCTTAGGATTTTATGAGATAGAATCCTTATCGACCAAAACATCTTCTCTTGAGTGCCACCCCATCTTTTAATTAATTCTTCTCCTATTCCACGAAAATAATCTTCTTTTTTGTGTTCCCCCCCTTGCTGGTCCAATCCAAAAATTGTGGAGGAGGCACCCAAGAGTTGGGCACCCCAACAACTTTCCATGTTTTAATATTCCTAGTCTAGAAATTTGACCTAACTTGAACTCTTCTTTTTTCATATTTATTGGACGAATTTTATTCTAATCTTTTTATGAAATATAGAGATTTAAGAGAGGTTTGGGGTGTGCAAAAATCAGAAGAAGAGAGTCCTTGGGCATGGGGATTCCATAGGCACTAAACTAGGTATCTAGGTGAGAGAAAAGATAAGAAGATGAGGGTCTTCTTCTAGGACTATTTTATTTTCAATCTCTCCTCCTTTCTTTTGAGTTTCTTTGAGAGAGTCTCAGATCGGCAAACTCTTATCTTTCTTCTCATATTTTTGAGAGTCTAAATTTAAAAAAAAAAGTATCGGATCGACCATCGAAGAAGGATCAACACAGTACTAGCATGCTATGCTGATTTTCTACATCAGACTTTAGATTAGAGATCGTAGGCTCGTGTGGATGACTCCTAGAGGTCAAACATGTGTGCAGCTCATGACTTCATCCTCATGCTTGGATCAACAAGTTAGAACATCTAAACTTACTCAGGTAATAGATCTGATCTATAAACTCCATACCTGCATTTCATGTAGTGTAGATCTAGATTGATTTGATCAACCTTTTTCTTTCTTATTTAATTTTAATTTTTGATTTAATATCATACCTTGATCATATAAAAGATCTGAGATCTAGATGTTTACATAATTATTTAAATAAATTTATATAAAATTTATTTAAGTCTTTTGCTGCAAGATCTTGAAAAATTTCAAGATCTATCTATGAAATCCTAGATCTGATTCCTTCAAAACATACTTAATAATTATGCTAATTAATAATCAAAATATATTTACTAAATAATGATGGCATGATGTGAGAGAAGTTTAGATTTTATCAAAACATCATCACCCATCTAATTTCATTTTCAAGGCATCCATCAAAATATTTTTCTCTTTTTATTTCATTGGATCTTTGGTGTACCTACAAAAATTACTTTCTAGATTTTGGTACCCAAGCCATCTTGGGTCCATTGAGGTTAGAGCACATGGTTTCTTTTAAAACCCAAATTTATTTAACTAAAGTATGACCAATTTTCTTAATATTACATTTAAAAATTTATGGCCTACTTTGTTGTATTTAAAGCAAACTACAGAATGATTTTTAGAATAAGCTCTGCTAAACATATTATTTACTAATTTCTCTTTTCTTAATGAATTATAGCCAATTCCAGCTTTATCGAAAATAACTTTTTGATTGATCAAAATATATTGAAGCTATTGAGAGCCAATTGTAAACTTGCTAAGTATAAGCTTCAATCTTTCAATCTCTTTTCTTAGTTTTGAGTTCTCTTCCATAAGAGATTTTTCGGAATTTGAATGATTTTTTTTCTTTAGTAAATAAATTCTTTTCTTTCATAAAATCATCTTTTTTTAATTAAGAGTTTATTTTTTTCTTTAATTAAAGATTTTTTGGATTGGAGAAGTTCTTCCTTTTTTTAGCCAAAGCATTATTTTCTTTCAAAATATCTTCTTTTTTAATTAATAATTTACTCTTCATTAGCTAAGAGAAGATTTGACTTTTTGAATTCTTTATTTTTCAGTCTTAATTTTCCAAAATCATCCATTAATTCATTAAAGGCTTCATATAATTCATCAAATGTAAAGTCATAAGAATTTTCAGGATTTACCTTATTTGCACTAGCCATGAGGCAATGATTGGCAATACCTTCTTTCTCTTCCTCATTTTTCTTTTCTATGCCTTGCTCCCCCTTAATCAAAACTTTCTTTTTTCTTTATCTTTTCTTCTTCTTTTTCTTTCCATCCTCATGAGCCATGAGGCATAGATTGGAGTGAGCTTCCTTAACTTCTTGGGAGCTTGGTTCTTCTTCTTGATTTACTCTCCCATAAATCATTTTCAATTTCTTCCATACTTGATTAGCTGAAATACATGAAGAAATTATATTAAATATATTTAAATCCAAAGAGCAATAAAGTATATTCATGGCTTTAGCATTTAGTTGGATTATTTTTTTATCAATAATCAATGCATTATGTGTGTGGGGGATATTGATAATAATATTCTATAAGTTATAGTCATGTGCTTGTATGAATATTTTTATCCTAGCTTTTCGATAAGTATAATTTGAGCCATCAAATAGTAGGGGTCGATCAATGGAATGGCCTTCATTAAATAGAGCTTTTATTTTGGGTTGCCAAGATCTTTTGCCTTTTGACTGCTAGGTCAACAAATAAATATTACAGCACCTGCTCTGATATCACTTGTTGCCCAAGTAAGGCTACCCAAGAGGGGGATGAATTAGGTTTCTAAAAAGTTTGGCCAATTTAAACTCTAATACTAATATGTGCTTCTAATTAAAAGAAACTTGAATGTTTTATGATGAATGAGCAATGTGTAGCAGCGGAATTAAAAGCAACTAATTAATGCAAATATGTAAAACAAATAAAGCAAAAGCACAATCAAACACATAAGAATTTATAGTGGTTTGGTGCAACCCCACACCTACATCCACTCCCCAAGCTCTCCTTAGGAATTCCATTATAATCCTAGATTATAGTGCCTTTATTTTGACCTGGGATCATAAATAAATCCAGTTGATTTTTTTGGGCTCACCAATCATAATCCTACACTGATAGTTTTCTGGGTTCACTATCAACCCAGTTGGTTTTGACCTAGGAGCACCAACCACAACCTTTACACCATCCAATTTTTGGATTGGACCAACCTACACCCCAAATTTCTTTTCTCCAAAGAAACTTGTAAAGAACCAAAAATACAAATATAAAAATTCAGCACAAGAACAAAAAATAAAAAGAAACTCTTTTGAAGCTCGATGGAGAGGCTGAAAGATGGCTCTTGAAGCTTAGAATTCTCTCCTTTGAAGGCTGAGAGAAAGCTTGAATGAATGAGGATGATCACACTTTGAAGCTCTCTAAATTTGATGCACAAGATCCTTTCTTTTCTCTCTTTTCCTTTTGATATTCAATGAACCTCACTATTTTAATAATATCTACTTTCAATCCACTTAATCTTATTTTTTAAATATTTCTCTAGCCTTTTATATTCTTTATGATGGCTAGAGAAGGAGTTTCGACCGTTGGAAGAGCTAAAATAGTCGTTGGAGTGAAAAACTAGCCGTTATAAAAAGCTGCAGAAACTAGCCGTTACGATCACTAGGTCGGCTCAATTTTTGACTAGTTTGGCTCAGTCCTAATTGGGTTGGCTCAGTTTATAGCTGGATTGGCTCAGTCCCCTGATTTTTAAAAAAACTAACTTTTTATACTTTCTATCTTTTGCTTCCACTAAGACTAGATCGGCTCAGTCTCAGATTGGATCAGCCCAGTTTGCATGCCAAGCGTGCCAAGCAGCTCATTTCGAAAGAGGATGACCTAGGGGTCACCCCTTGGGTTGATCCTTTTGCTAAAATTTGATTTTCTTCTAATTTATGCATCCAAAAATTATGGGACTACTTTCAAAAAATCAAAAATCTTCTAAGCTTGTTCTTTAGGCTTCCAAAATAGATTTTCTCTAATTTTATAAAATTATAATTTTATCCTTCTTCAAGGATGTTTAGCAATTTAATTTTCTTGAAGCTCTTGACATGGTGATTTTTGTATGGATCTTTTCTTGGATTAATTTTTTTAAATTTGAACATATGAAAAGACCTACATATATTCTTGAAATACATGATTAGTATTATTTATACTCAATATTTTGAAATCTTCAAAATCAATCAGTGAGTCAACAGTAGCTATCGTAAGTATAATATGAATGAACTTGAGCATTGCCACAGGAAAAAACATCTTATCATAGTATATACTATAACATTGACAATATCTCTTAGCAACCAAACGGGCCTTATAGATCTCTACTTTTTTGTCTGCACCCCTCTTCCTTTGGAAGTGTTGGAAATATGCGCTCTTCCCACATGGATTGGCATGGCCGTCGGTGATTAGCCAAGCAACAAGGAAGTACTTCTTAGAGATCTCTGTGGAAGCATAATCAAATAAATCAGAAAATAGAGAAGAAGAGAAGAAAAGATTTTCGAAAGAAAAGAGCTTTTATTCAGCATATTTCAGCACTCCTACAACTTTGACCTATTTTTAGTATATATACTTTACAAAGGATCAAGCCCAAGCTCATAGAAAAACTCTTCAAATCCAAACAACCCATGTACACAAAATAATAACCTGTGAAAACTAAGCCGGCTAACCTGCGACTGGGTTGGCTACTAAGCTGACCCAGTTGTGTATCGTGCCAATAGCCCAAAAATGCTGCTCTCTATCTGAATTTTTCTCTGAGATCTAGTCAACCCAATCCTAGACTGAGCCGACCGAGTTCCTAACTGAGCCAGCTCAGTCTCAGAGTGAGCGGACCGAGCTGAAAGAGAATTCAGCCTCAAATAGTAAAGTTTAAAAACTAGCCGGCTC